>NW_019774703.1:276685-288977 GCF_001039355.2 Lingula anatina | reverse complement strand
GGGGGGGGGGGGTCAGTATCACATTTGCCATATGGTGGATTTATTGTTTTGTAACCAGACAGATATGATATCCAGATTACACTTTTAAAAGAATAAAACCCTGTTTTATAAACTGAGAAGCATTTTCAAATATCTTCATCATAATAAGGCTTAAAGTTATTTTGAATATCTACTTCTAAATTTTTTAAAATTTTCATCAGAGAGCAAGGTTATAGTGTTGCTTTTACCTAAATGTGAAGAATTTTGGCTAAAAGCCGTTCTTTGTTTTCAAGTATTTTTTGCTTTTGTTTCTCTTCTCCCATTTTATTATAAAACCGCAGTTTAAAAATATGCAACACAATTCTGAAAGGGTTTTTAATTTATTTTTGTCACAGACTACAAACTTGTGACAGTGTAATATGCAAATGTCATACATGTACCAGTAGATATATTTCATGGAAATGCATTTGTGAATTTTTAAATTGTTCTTTTGTTTGCCATTAGCTTTGCAAACGGGTAAACTACATATGTCACTGTCAGGCAGTTAAGTACCCAGTAAAGGCAGTCAGAAGTATACCAGGTAAATAGGCAAAATGTCAGTCTGTTTGCAATTTCATTGAAGTAATAAATGGCAGAAGGATAAGATAAAAACATGCAATTGTTCCTTGTATACTCCAAATTCCTAATATGTCACATATCATCTTTGCTACTATAATGAAAATACTTTAGGATAGCTTTGAAAACATTTTGATAAGATTGATCGACTTCACACAATCTGAAATGCCATGCTGCTCATCGGTTGACCTGCCCCCCTGGAGTTTATTTGAAGTTTGCTGAATGATACAATAGCAGTGTCATGGTCTGGTAAACCACACATTTTACTACAACTGATTAAACATATGTCTTTTTTTAGCTTTGTCATGTTGTGCCTTTCATCTCAGGTTATTCTTGTCAAATAAATATATAACCCTAAACCCAAACCTGTAACACTTAAGAATATTGTAAAATTGAGTTAATGAGAAAAATATTTCAATGAACATATATTTGAAGTAGCTCAAAGCCAACAGCTTTTTATGATAAAATAGTTGCCAGCCAAAATTAGATAAGATGTATCTATTGACACCCATTATCTAAAACATGAATACCTAATCTACATATTGTCAACAAAAGCATTGCAAGTATGGGGCTGGGCAAATTCAGGTGTCTTGTCTTCACATTCCTATCACTGAAGTGCCCTGTTCTATCTCTGTAACCAGTATAAAAATACATGACCTGCAATTGTTGTCTGAAGCATTCAACTTACTCCAGATGCCAAAAAAATGTGTCTATTTACGTAGTGTTAGTAGATCAAAAATAAAATGTTTAATAGGTATATACAGTACATGCATGCATGCACTTACACGTGTGACAAGCATTACGCGTTGTAAAATATATATATAGCATGCTGTGTTTGCATTAATTTAGTACAAAGAATTTAGACTTGTTTGTGATGTTGTATTGAACCAGAATTTTTTCATTCTTACTGAAGTCAAAAACACTATTGACTGCATGAGGAAGTTATTTCTGATTGGCTGATACTTATTCATTATTCTACACATGAAAGATGGATTGCCTTTTGGGGATTTTTGCACCATTTCCCATAATTCCATCAGGATAGGCATATAAATATATTTTTCTTTAGGCCTGATAAAGCTGTATGCTGAATGTTAATGTTCTTTTAGTGAATAAGCTGATGTGCCAAAAGCTTGGTATTAGTAATTTAGCAAGTCATGCTTACTTATTTGAATATTTGAGATATGAACATAATCTGCTGAGAAAGATGTATAAAATGTGCTGTAATAGTAAAGCATTATTAGAATTGGATAATGCAGTTGATTTCTAAATTTGCATGCATGAATAGGTGGTGATAAAATGTGTTTTTGGTGGTGACAATATTTGCTCTTATAGGTGTTAGATTGGTCGAGATCAAAATGTACAAAATCACCAATGTAGTACAAATTATGCATGTCAGCATGACATTTTCTTTAACTTTACAGATTAATACATCAGGTGAACATTTCTTTTATTAGCATGTTTTCTTGCATTCTTTAAAGAATTCATACAAAAACATGGCACATTGCCTGGGACATACTGACGGTAGAATAAAGGTCAATGAATCAATCAATCCAGGGCAGACCGTCATTCCATGATGGAGGAACCCCTCCCTGAGCCGTCTCTACAATAAAGGTCACTAGTAATGTTTAAAGGTGCAAAAAAGTCACAAGTGCGTAAGAAAAGTATGCATGCTCTCAACACAGACAAAGCACACTGCATCGAATATTTGTAGTTGTACACGTAATATTGTATGCTTATTAGCATAGGCTGGACCAATGTCAGCATTTTAATGGTCTTCGAGAAGTCTTGTGGTCTTGTGCAAACAAGTGGGATAAGCCTGTAAAAATGCATAAAAGTGATAAAGAATCTTAAAGATTATGCGAGACATAAAGATCAATGCAGCAGTCAGGTGTCAGGACAGAGTTGATAAAGATAAGAAGCAGTTATTCAAATTTAGAATGTAAATTGCAAAATAGTTGGGTTTATTTTGTGTTCAAACAAAGGTTTGATTGAGGTGAAACCACTGCCTTCCCCTGTGTTTCCCAGTTAATTTAAAGTAAGGGATTTAACTAAAATGCTTTTTTCAGCCAAGTTTAGATTTAAGAGAGTTGAGATCGACCCCCATCTTACTACTGTACTATGTGTACTTCAGTGGCTTAAGTTTAATATTTCATCTTCATAACAAACTAGAAAAATTACTGAAAACTTTTTTATTAAAATTCAAAATACTTATAAAAAATATCTACAGTTGTCTTTACAGTGAACACAAAAATGGACTGAAAACATTCAATTAATTATGTACAAGACAGTAACTTTGACGTGACAAGATGATAACTGAAATGGTAATGGAATAATGATAATAATTATCACAGCCATACCCGCCACCTTGTTAATTTACAATACAATTATAGCTCACTGGGATTTCTTAAGGACAACATTAATGGTCAACAAAAAACATTAAAATTGACCATATGACGGCCATACAAACTGTAACCACCATGTTGTCATGGTGATTGTAACAGACTTGCAAACATGTGCAAAGTCCAACATCTGCTCCTTGTACAGGAGGGTGTTTGGTAGTACAAGTACACACTTATACAAAAATAAAAAAGACATTCCCATATATACATAAACTTTGTGCTCTATATGAAATTTTCAATTTCAGTCATAAAGGCAAAACAAATGGAATGAGCCTTTGAATCTAATGTCTAAATGTGGTAACATTTCAAATGACCACATCATATCTTAAAAAAATATTTGATCACAAGCATTTGATCATAATACAGCCAAATAACAAATAACTTATGTACACTTGTATTAGGCTCCTTGCAGTCCAGCTGCTATATCTCATCCAGGAATATTTCACAAAGTAGTCTGTCTTTTAAGTCTTTCAATCTGCTCATTTGTCTCCTGTCTTTATGCTACCTGCCAGCCATGTGCATTTTTACCAAATTTGTAGACAAGACGACGACCGTCAACTCGTTCCAAAATTCCACGCTTGTAGTAATACCTAGAAGAAATAGAAGAAAATATGGACATGAATGTAAGGCACAGATGATAAAGTATGATTAATATCACAGAGCACAGTCCACAGTAAGCAAAGCCAGGTTGGATTAGATGAGAGAGGAGGGGCAGCGGATATACTAAATAATATCAAGCTAAAAATAGTATAACTAAATAAAAAAATAAAATTATTATAACTTCCAAATCAATCTGTTTTTAAATGACTTAAAAAGGAACACCTCAACCTCTTTCTTCTATTATTATATTAAATATAAAAAAGGAATAATAATAATAATAATANAATAGTGTGTGTGTGTGTGTGTGTGGGGGGGGGGGGGGGTATCACATTTGCCGTATGGTGGATTTATTGTTTTGTAACCAGACAGATATGATATCCAGATTACACTTTTAAAAGAATAAAACCCTGTTTTATAAACTGAGAAGCATTTTCAAATATCTTCATCATAATAAGGCTTAAAGTTATTTTGAATATCTTCTTCTAAATGTTTTAAAATTTTCATCAGAGAGCAAGGTTATAGTGTTGCTTTTACCTAAATGTGAAGAATTTTGGCTAAAAGCCGTTCTTTGTTTTCAAGTATTTTTTGCTTTTGTTTCTCTTCTCCCATTTTATTAGAAAACTGCAGTTTAAAAATATGCAACACAATTCTGAAAGGGTTTTTATTTTATTTTGGTCACAGACTACAAACTTGTGACAGTGTAATATGCAAATGTCATACATGTACCAGTAGATATATTTCATGGAAATGCATTTGTGAATTTTTAAATTGTTCTTTTGTTTGCCATTAGCTTTGCAAACGGGTAAACTACATATGTCACTGTCTGGCAGTTAAGTACCCAGTAAAGGAAGTCAGAAGTATACCAGGTAAATAGGCAAAATGTCAGTCTGTTTGCAATTTCATTGAAGTAATAAATGGCAGAAGGATAAGATAAAAACATGCAATTGTTCCTTGTATACTCCAAATTCCTAATATGTCACATATCATCTTTGCTACTATAATGAAAATACTTTAGGATAGCTTTGAAAACATTTTGATAAGATTGATCGACTTCACACAATCTGAAATGCCATGCTGCTCATCCGTTGACCTGCCCCCCTGGAGTTTATTTGAAGTTTGCTGAATGATACAATAGCAGTGTCATGGTCTGGTAAACCACACATTTTACTACAACTGATTAAACATATGTCTTTTTTTAGCTTTGTCATGTTGTGCCTTTCATCTCAGGTTATTCTTGTCAAATAAATATATAACCCTAAACCCAAACCTGTAACACTTAAGAATATTGTAAAATTGAGTTAATGAGAAAAATATTTCAATGAACATATATTTGAAGTAGCTCAAAGCCAACAGCTTTTTATGATAAAATAGTTGCCAGCCAAAATTAGATAAGATATATCTATTGACACCCATTATCTAAAACATGAATACCTAATCTACATATTGTCAACAAAAGCATTGCAAGTATGGGGCTGGGTAAATTCAGGTGTCTTGTCTTCACATTCCTATCACTGAAGTGCCCTGTTCTATCTCTGTAACCAGTATAAAAATACATGACCTGCAATTGTTGTCTGAAGCATTCAACTTACTCCAGATGCCAAAAAAATGTGTCTATTTACGTAGTGTTAGTAGATCAAAAATAAAATGTTTAATAGGCATATACAGTACATGCATGCATGCACTTACACGTGTGACAAGCATTACGCGTTGTAAAATATATATATATATATATAGCATGCTGTGTTTGCATTAGTACAAAGAATTTAGACTTGTTTGTGATGTTGTATTGAACCAGAATTTTTTCATTCTTACTGAAGTCAAAAACACTATTGACTGCATGAGGAAGTTATTTCTGATTGGCTGATACTTATTCATTATTCTACACATGAAAGATGGATTGCCTTTTGGGGATTTTTGCACCATTTCCCATAATTCCATCAGGATAGGCGTATAAATATATTTTTCTTTAGGCCTGATAAAGCTGTATGCTGAATGTTAATGTTCTTTTAGTGAATAAGCTGATGTGCCAAAAGCTTGGTATTAGTAATTTAGCTAGTCATGCTTACTTATTTGAATATTTGAGATATGAACATAATCTGCTGAGAAAGATGTATAAAATGTGCTGTAATAGTAAAGCATTATTAGAATTGGATAATGCAGTTGATTTCTAAATTTGCATGCATGAATAGGTGGTGATAAAATGTGTTTTTGGTGGTGACAATATTTGCTCTTATAGGTGTTAGATTGGTCGAGATCAAAATGTACAAAATCACCAATGTAGTACAAATTATGCATGTCAGCATGACATTTTCTTTAACTTTACAGATTAATACATCAGGTGAACATTTCTTTTATTAGCATGTTTTCTTGCATTCTTTAAAGAATTCATACAAAAACATGGCACATTGCCTGGGACATACTGACGGTAGAATAAAGGTCAATGAATCAATCAATCCAGGGCAGACCGTCATTCCATGATGGAGGAACCCCTCCCTGAGCCGTCTCTACAATAAAGGTCACTAGTAATGTTTAAAGGTGCAAAAAAGTCACAAGTGCGTAAGAAAAGTATGCATGCTCTCAACACAGACAAAGCACACTGCATCGAATATTTGTAGTTGTATATGTAATATTGTATGCTTATTAGCATAGGCTGGACCAATGTCAGCATTTTAATGGTCTTCGAGAAGTCTTGTGGTCTTGTGCAAACAATTGGGATAAGCCTGTAAAAATGCATAAAAGTGATAAAGAATCTTAAAGATTGTGCGAGACATAAAGATCAATGCACCAGGTCAGGTGTCAGGACAGAGTTGATAAAGATAAGAAGCAGTTATTCAAATTTAGAATGTAAATTGCAAAATAGTTGGGTTTATTTTGTGTTCAAACAAAGGTTTGATTGAGGTGAAACCACTGCCTCCCCCGTGTTTCCCAGTTAATTTAAAATAAGGGATTTAACTGAAATGCTTTTTACAGCAAAGTTTAGTTTTTAGTTTTAAGAGAGTTGAGATCGACCTCCATCTTACTATGTGTACTTCAGTGGCTTAAGTTCAATATTTCATCTCCATAACAAACTAGAACAATTATTGTCAATGAAAACTTTTTTATTAAAATTCAAAATACTTATAAAAATATCTACAATTGTCTTTACAGTGAACACAAAAATGGACTGAAAACATTCAATTAATTATGTACAAGACAGTAACTTTGACGTGACAAGATGATAACTGAAATGGTAATGGAATAATGATAATAATTATCACAGCCATACCCGCCACCTTGTTAATTTACAATACAATTATAGCTCACTGGGATTTCTTAAGGACAACATTAATGGTCAACAAAAAACATTAAAATTGACCATATGACGGCCATACAAACTGTAACCACCATGTTGTCATGGTGATTGTAACAGACTTGCAAACATGTGCAAAGTCCAACATCTGCTCCTTGTACAGGAGGGTGTTTGGTAGTACAAGTACACACTTATACAAAAATAAAAAAGACATTCCCATATATACATAAACTTTGTGCTCTATATGAAATTTTCAATTTCAGTCATAAAGGCAAAACAAAATGGAATGAGCCTTTGAATCTAATGTCTAAATGTGGTAACATTTCAAATGACCACATCATATCTTTAAAAAATATTTGATCACAAGCATTTGATCATAATACAGCCAAATAACAAATAACTTATGTACACTTGTATTAGGCTCCTTGCAGTCCAGCTGCTATATCTCATCCAGGAATATTTCACAAAGTAGTCTGTCTTTTAAGTCTTTCAATCTGCTCATTTGTCTCCTGTCTTTATGCTACCTGCCAGCCATGTGCATTTTTACCAAATTTGTAGACAAGACGACGACCATCAACTCGTTCCAAAATTCCACGCTTGTAGTAATACCTAGAAGAAATAGAAGAAAATATGGACATGAATGTAAGGCACAGATGATAAAGTATGATTAATATCACAGAGCACAGTCCACAGTAAGCAAAGCCAGGTTGGATTAGATGAGAGAGGAGGGGCAGCGGATATACTAAATAATATCAAGCTAAAAATAGTATAACTAAATAAAAAAATAAAATTATTATAACTTCCAAATCAATCGGTTTTTAAATGACTTAAAAAGGAACACCTCAACCTCTTTCTTCTATTATTATATTAAATATAAAAAAGGAATAATAATAATAATAATAATATTTTAATGCCAATCAGGCCACACCATGGAATAACTGTTATAAGGAGTTAGTAACTGACCATAGCTGCAATGAAGGGAAGGTTAAATATCTAATTTTGTGAAATAAACTATATCATGCTCACATGCAGCTAAGAATTAGTCAATACTAGTCACACGCCCTGTATTCAAGCCATGTTAGGGAGCAGTTAGTAGTAGACACTGTCATCAAGCCATATCTTGAAAATAAATTTGATATTAACCTAAGATTAAGCGCTGACCCCTGCCATCTCTAATCCTCCATCCAGCCAAAGGCCTTTGGCCCAAATTTGAAGCATAATTTCTTGGGGTACTTTCCATCTTTAGGAACCTCAGCAAAATACCCAGCTGATCGGGAAAACCTGCCAGGTTAGAAAAAAAATAACACCACCATCATATTTTGGCCATAACCAACTAGCAGAGCCCTCTGCCAGCCAAGGGACCACCTAGCTGAATTTTCTCCCTTAATGGTTGCATCTATGCCAAGAGAGAGACAACATTTACTGGGGAAAAATGCAGGTCATATTAACCAATTACCATACATGCCACATTACAACAACAAAAACAATACTCCAATTACAACAAGCATCCCACTGCTACACCGATATATGTATAGTATATTCCATTACCCTGTTAACCACATTTACCATAACCATCTGTAACATTTCTCTACAAGTTGCTCCGAGCTTCGAAATTATAGGCACCACTTGCAGAGACTTTACAGTTTCTCCCAAATAACCCATGCTCCATAAACCAAATTTCCAACACCTTTTATCAAAACTCACCTCATAGCTCTGCTCAACTTCTCATAAGTCATTCCTGGATTGTTTTTCTTGCGACCCCACATAGCAGCTACAGCTTCTGACTGAACAAAGCGGAAGACGCCATCTTTGCGGTCCTCCCACTTAATGAGTCTTGGGCAGTACATTGAGTTCTTAAGGATATCACGTATGAACTCCCAGAGATGATTTCCCTTTGCACCTGGAGTTAGAGAATTAAAATATAATAAATTCCATTATCAATACTTAAAAAAAAAGGAACATTTTTCAAAAAACTTTTTAATCTTCCAAAATTTTTGTTTAAGTTTGAATTTTTGGTATCTGTTCAGCATAGTGAAAAATCCACTCACTCTGGCCTGGTCTACGCCCCCTGTTCTGTGTTGGTGAGTACTCCCCATCTGATCCATCTTCGCTGGAAACACTTTGGCGAGGTTTCTTTGGTGGCCTTCCAGGGGGCCTGCGTGTGACTTTTCCACTGCCTGGTTGGGTGGGAGGCAAAATAGAAGTTATAGGTGGATACTGTTCAAAAACCTCTGGGTAACTTGTCTCCCCCCTTTGCAGAGACTCTGAGTCAGAGTAGTCTAAAAATAAATGAGACCAAAATGATTAACTATTTTGTTTTGATGTGAGATCTGGCTTGCCTACATCTAACCACAAGTTGAGGAAATAATGTGTACAACACTTCATTGATGCTGCTAAACAGGTCCTGTAAATCACCTAATTCATGTTCAAGTGAAATATTAGCATAATCCTCACCTTTTTTATTCATACATATTTGGCACATAAACAAATCATTATATTAACATACTCAACTTAAATGTTCACTAACTACACCTACCTGTGGTTGTGTTGTATCCTTCATCTTGGACCTCTGGGAACATATTAGGGTCAAAGTCATACTCCCTATCTCCAATAGTGTAAGTTCTCATTTGCTGCTCAAAGCTTGATAACATTGTACCTGTAAGACAATAAAAAAGATAAAGACCTGTGATATCAGAGTCTTAAGCCATACAACGTGCATGATAAGGCCTGACATAGCTAATGCACTAACTGTGACTCGGCACTCTGCCATTAACTGTCTGAGTCATTGATCATTATCCACTGATATATTCAGGTCTGACTGACTTGTCTTTTACTGTCTGTAATCTACTGCATGCTATAAGCTGTGCAATCAAGATCATCTTTTCTGTCCTCTGTTATTACAGTGACTGAATCAGACTTACCATCAAACTTTGGCTCATATTTTGTCTCATTTGTCTCCATCTGTTGCATTGGGAGTCCTGACAGCATGGGAGCTTCGTTGAAAAAATCTGGCTTGCTGAAGTTGGCTAAAAAAAAATAAATAAATAAATATAGCATATTAATACATGTCCTTCTACTGAGGTATTTTTAAAATCTACTGTAACTTTGCAATAAATCCCAAATATTTAATAATTTAATCTTTTGTAATCTTTTGTAAACTCTAATAATCCTGAACAAAAATAAATACATAAAACAGAATAAAAAATGTTACCCACCTCCTCTTAGGAGTTCATGGAAAAGGTCAAAGAGCTTCATTCCATATTCTGGGACAAGTCTCTCAAAATCTACACTGCTGAGTTGGCACAACTTGGCCCCAGTCATATTCTGGAAAGCTTCTCCCCTGAACCTGCAGAAGTCAACCTCCAGCTTGCCAGCAACATAGTAGACCCAGTCCAGGACTTCAGACGATGTCCAGTTCTTTGGATGTTTTGTTATCCAACTTAGAAGATTGCTCTGCATCTCTGTTTTAGTAAAAAGAAAAAGGTTAATATAGGTTGAATAGTGCCAATGTTACAAATACTCAGATTTGATTTTTCTTTTACAATGACACATGTGATTAAAAAAAGTGTAAGTTTAGTCACTTATGCAATTTTTTTACCTCTGGTATATGCATACTTAAGATTCCTACCACCACCTTTGATTACTGTGTTGCAGTGAGCCATTACAATGATCAAGTGATTGATATAGGGACATGTAAGTCATTTCAATGGATTGAACTGAAAGTGAAAACGTGACTAATCTACACACTTCAGACACTTTCACTTACTGTCTTCAGTAAAACAATTAACATCACTGGTCAGTGAAAAATTATCATGTGGGCAGATTTGGAAAGTAAAAGTACAATAAAAAAACAGACCATTGTTCACTGAAATGCAAACAAAAACTGATTCAGTGGAGTGTACAATGTCTTACCTGTGCTGGGCAGGGACTTCTTTTGTGGTAAAATTTGATCGTTGTTCATGGGCTGCAAGCACTCGTAGCTCATTGATTCATCATCAAGGGACTCGAACTTCATTGGCTGAAGGGCTGGCTTGCTGCTTTGGTAGTCCATGTCATAAAATCCAAGATCTATGTTGTCACAAAAGATTGAACTGTCGTCGCACAACTAAAAAGGAAAACAAAAAGACATGAAATGAAAGTGAGTGTTGAAAATGAATAAATAAATTAAATTAAACTTAAGTTGCCTTGTATATATTGAAATTGCTTAAGTATAATATAAAGTAGGAGCAAAAAAGAGAAGACAGTCACTTACCGAATGTACAGGGCTTGTGTGAACCATATTGAATATCTTAGTCTTTGTCTGCAAAAATATACATAATTATGTTAATGACATGTTATTTGCAGAAATTATCTATGCATTCTCTAAAGATCTCACTTGTAGATCTTGGTATAGAATTCCAGACAAGATTATTAATTATAGGATTTTATTGTATATCTTATCTATCTTATCTAGATGTAAGTACCAACTTAAATTACAGTAGTTATGATTTGACAGAGGGAGTAGCCCACGTACAGTATCTTATAAATACATATCTACACCTGCAACCACGCGCGCAATATGATAATATGTTATTTGTGATGTTTCAATTGTACTTTGATACATAATGAAATATAATTGCCGTATCGCCGTATTTAAAGGCAATTGAATAGAATTAAAAATAAAAAGTCCATTATTTACCTTAAAGTAAGCAACTCGTAAATCTTGAATCGTTTGCTCGTACAATCCTTGGTGCCACTATTAACCCTTAAATCATTAAAAAGTTTTGGTAAGTTCTTAACACCACGTCTTACTCGTTCGCTTTTGAGTCATGAATGTAACTCTTCAGACCAGAAACCGATTATAAATTCCACGAAAACGAAACGTCATAAGAAATTGGAAGGGGATTCCCCTTTTCCTGCTTTTCTACCCTCTGATTGGCCAGAGCTCCACCAATCAGCGTGCTGTATATGCTGGATAATTGACAAAACATGCTCGTCGCCCACTGCGGCAAAGCCAAGTACTAAAAATAAATCGATTCTGCGTAAACAGCTCCATAGGTCATTCCTTATATGGCACATAGTGCTTAGTAGTACCTTCACTTTCACTGCACCGCTCTCAACAATAAGTGCTATACATTTGAGCGCATAAGGCCAAAAGAAAATGAAGAAGATAGTGTATGAAGATTTTGCGTGTTAAACTTACTTCACGTTTGTTATATGTTTGAAAATTAATTAAGTTTTCAAGAGTACAAATGGTGCTCGTACATTCAAAACGTTTTTTTATCCGTTATCAAATGCAAATGACAGTTTGTGAGTGCTGCATATTCATCTCTACTGGTCTCTAATGGGCCGTTTCCTGGTTAAAATTGAAAATTATTTCATAATCTTTCATTATAGTCCGTCTCTCACTGCCCCCCCCCCCCCCCCCCCC
>NW_019774703.1:242174-270246 GCF_001039355.2 Lingula anatina | reverse complement strand
TCTCTCTCTCTCTCTCTCTCTCTCTCTCTCTCACACACACACACACACACACACACACACACACACGTCATTTTGGGGACCTCAAATTGTTCCTCTGGAAAAAAAAGTTGAAAAGAGTTCTGGATTTCTAAAATTTAGCAATACGCTATTAGTTTTAAATCAAAGGACCGTTTACATTTGAGATGCCCAAAAAAGTATAGACATTTAGTGAAAATTACACAAAAGGGAAAGCCTTGGGTAATGAACGGGAGTTTGTATTTTAGTAAAGGGAAAGTGTTTTCTTGAACTGTGAAGCCGTTCTGTTCCCAAGCATAGACCCAATCAATGTGAAGGCAGATGAAAAGGCAATGCTGCAGTGGATGCAGGTAGGCCTATATAGGCTATATCTAAATTGTGACATTTCCGTTCTCATATAAACAACTCATTTTATTTCATTCCATATTACTGTACTGCATTTGATACAGCATTTTGCTGGTGATTTTGTGGCTGTTTAACAGCAGTGATTGTTGAAGATTGTTGTTGAACGCGACATCGCTGCGCCATCTAAGCTATAAGCAACAGTGGGAACTACTGATATAGTTGTAGATCAAAATAATCTTTAAAGGTCTACTTTTGTTTAAACTAAAACTTATTAAAATTTAAGATAACAAAGCCAGTTTGAAAACGACAAATATTTCGGCAAAAAGGTGTATTAGGCCTACCCAAGAAATTCTTGGCCTGCTACCGCATTCGACTAAAGTCGCAATCACGGAGTCGCATCTGGCACAATTCACAATTCTCTCCGCAGCAAATATTTGTCACAAATCAAATGGCCAATATTCCAGGCACCAAAATGGCGCTAGTAAAAATAGCGTGAATTAGTGGATTGGAATTTACATATACATTGTTATAATCGTACGTTCGGTTGTGCTTAAGGTAAGAGTAAGAGACATTTTACTGATGCAACGCATCACGATACTCCACAAGATATATCGGCTCTCTTTCATATGGCACTGGCACTGCAACTGAAGTACTACATGCATTTCTCCCACCAGTTCGACTGAATAACTGGTAATGCGAGTCTTTGCTGTTTGGTATCCGTATTTCGATATAGGCTGGCGTGACTACAAAATATATACGGTTATTACATGCAGTACTATACTGGTTTGAAACTTGAAAGATATAGTGTTCTAATTAAAAAAGTAAAGTTATAGATAACTACACGTGTATATGGTGGTCAGCCAGCAGCATACACTGTAGATGGGGCTCCGAAGTGTTTTGCTTACACCTCCCCTACTTAAGTCGCACATTGCCAAAAAGCCCACCAGTTTTCATGAGATGAGTGGTAAGCAAGCCTATTCTTAGTATTATTATTATTATGTTGTAGAACTTCACATTAAGTAAAGCAAACTAACAAAGACTTGGAACATTTTTTTTAATAACAGGTTTGCATTGGCTAGTAATGGATGCCTCCAGCAATGATGTCCGTGAAATCATGGACCTGGATGGGTCGGAAAAGAATGAGGCCAGCATGGTGAAAGAGGCTTTAATGGGAGCAGACAAAAAGGTAAAACAGCCCATTAGTCTCTCTGTCAGCAGCAGCTATAATGGATCATGAGCTTAGATATATCAAAGTTGAAATTACCATTACAGTAAACAAGTTCTTTGCAAAAAATAATATTAATAAATGATAATAACCTTTTAGGTGGATTGGGATAATTTGTGAATACCAGGAGGAATATTGCCACCAGACACAATCTTATGATAAATTTTACAGTTTTTTGTCTTACTTTTATTTTTAAATAGAAGAAAATTAAGAAACCAGAATCTAGTTTCAAGAAGCCTGATGGGATGCATAGAGAATTGTGGGGTTTATTATGGACAGACAACAAGTAGGTTTATTACCAAATAATCAAATAAGGAAATAAATATGATATTATTTTCTGCATTGTTTTTGATGGGATCTGTGTTATAAATTGGTTAAATAATTGTCAGTTTTATGCAAGTTAAAAAGGTAGAAGCAATTTCTTTTCTTTTCTGTTTGAAATTTTGATTTTGTATTTTAAGCACTGATTATATTTTCAGGGATGCCCCTCCAATAATTCCTACAGATACAAACCAGGGCTACAAACAAATGAAAGCCAAGATAGGAAGAAGCAAAGTGAGGCCTTGGAAGTTCATGCCATTCACAAACCCTGCAAGAAAGGTAAAATCCATCAAGTGACTTTTTTGATTATAAAGAATAAGAAGTGTACATTGAATTAAACTGTAACAATTTGATTAGTATTTATATATTTATAAACATTTTTTATCTAAAAGGATTGAAGTTTTACTCTGGTGACGGTATGAAATTGAATGTATTTGTTTAGAACAAAGAAAACCATGAATGTATTTGTGGACATACCTATCTGCCATGTTTATTTTGACCTTATTTATATTGATATATGCTATTATCCCATTGTGAACACAACGTATATTTTTTTCATTGTTGCCATCTTGAATATTTTTGTTGTTCAGCAATCTGGTTTTTTTTTGTAGGATGGAGCCATCTTCAACCACTGGAGAAGAGTTGCAGATGAGGGGAAAGACTATCCCTTTGCCAGGTTTAACAAGGTAATTTGCTGGCTTCTCACCACCTTAATATTTTAATCGGCAAATAAATGTCAAACTAAGATATTTTTTGTATATTTGTTTTTATTTTTCATTTATTTCTTTTCTACTTTAAAAGAAGGTTAAGTCAGACACAAGGTTTTTCTATGGTAACGCAAAATTCTGCATTTTTTAATTCAATTCTGATGGTTCCTGAGATTTGTCAAGATCTGCAATAAAATAGGTGTTGGGTCCCATGATGAATGTTCAGTTTTTATTTTATTTTTTTTTTAACCTAGGCTCATTTCTGTTTACTAATTCTATATTCAATATTGAAGTAAATCTCACATTATATGATACTGTAATTTATTGTTGAAGCTCATTATAAATAGATCATATTAAAAATTTCTTACTTCTTACTTGTCTGACATTTCCCTGATAAAGAGTGTAGTGTTTGTAAATCACAATCTTCAGACAGTGGACGTTCCAGTGTACACTGATATAGAATATCAGCAACATCTGCACGATGAGAACTGGTCCAGGCAGGAGACTGACCATTTGTTTGACCTGTGTAAGAGGTTCTCCCTCAGGTTTATTGTCGTCCATGACAGGTGGGACAGGGTGAAGTTTCCCAACAGGAGTGTGGAGGATCTGAAAGAGAGATTCTATGGAATATGGAATACATTGACAAAGGTAGGTGACAGAATGATTGTTAACAGAATTTGATTTATAAAAAAAAAAAAATTTGTGTAGGGGTTAGCCTAATGACCCTTTACACTATAACAGTTCTAAACTGAATTTTATTTTAAAAAAATAAACTGGATTACAGTTTTATCTTGGAAACCCCTTGGTGGGTAGCAAATAGTCTGGAATAGTTTAACTTGGTGATAATTACCTTGTGAATTAATTGGCCATGAATAACACTTGATAATTCAGGTGAGGGCAGCACATGGCACAGAACCAAGAATCCGTATATTTGATGCTGATCATGAAAGGAAGAGAAAAGAGCAGCTAATTAAGCTGTTCAACAGGGATCCTGAACAGGTAGGTGTGTGAGGCAGATATGATGTAATGTTTTTTATTCAGTGTTTGTGTGTAAGATTACATTATGTAATCTCAATCGCAAATGGATGTAAAAAATCTCAAAGCTAAAAATAACTTTTTAAATTTAATATTACCGTGCTTTGATTGTTTTGTATTCCTTCAGTTAAAGTTTTTGTTAATTTTTGTAAAGTTATCATAATTCAGCTAGCTTTGCTTTTAAGAAATGTAATAACCCTACATTAGTTTCTAGTGTTGCACTCATATAAATTTTCATTAATAGCTAATTTGTTATTGTCAACCTTGTAGGTAAAAGAAGAGGAACAGTTACTTCAAGAATTAAAGAAGATAGAATTGAGAAAGAAGGAAAGAGAAAAGAAAACACAAGACCTACAAAAATTAATCACGGCTGCAGATAGCAATATGGAGAGCAGAAGAATGGAAAGAAAGACAACTAAGAAGAAAGTTCCTCCATCACAGAAGTCTAGAGACATAGGGGTGGGTAGAGGATACCTATGTACTGATAATATTTTGATTTAAAATGACCCAATTCATGTCTAAACATGTGCAGTAGCTGAATGTGTTGAAATTTTGCCAATAGAAGTAATACTTTTCATTTCTTTGATTTTTCTGATTATTTCTGTTTGATCGCACAACTTAACAATATTTTGACCACTAAAACTGAAACTGTTGCAGCACAATGGAAGCTGCCAAAAATGTGAACAAGTTCAGTGCATAGATTGAAATGAAATATTTACTTTAGGCTACCCCAGAAAGCACAGGCATCAAGTTCCCTGACAGCAAACAATCTGGAGTGTCTCTAAGAAGCCAGAGGGTAAGTTCACAGACTCTCCTCTGTAATTTGAATGGTTAAACAGACATGATTTTGTTTAGATTTAAATGGGGAATTTGACTTTTTAAAAAGTTTTTCTAGTTTCTGTGGCCACCTGATTGTATGGCCAAGCCATTTCTTCCTACTTTTTTCTTTCGGCCCAAAACTATGTCTGTTTAAGTCATCCCGTCTTTATTAGTGGCCTTGTTAAACGAGCCAAAAGTGTTTCAGATTTTTCTGGCTATATTAGAGAGGCAAGTGGTTCCACAAAATTAATTAAAGGTGCTATGTACCATTTATTCAACTTGCCTACAAATGTAGAGCAAAGACATTGTATACTTATTTATTGATTTCTTGTGTAATTTCAGATGAAACTTCCAGCCACAGTTGGACAGAAGAAAACCAAAGCTATTGAACAGGTGTTGGATGAACTCGCAATTGGTAAGTGTCTAAGTGGGTTTTAAAAGCAGTGATAAATTACATGCTCAAGAAAATTGATTATTGTATGTATGTATGTATGAAGAAGTGCACGTATGCATATTGAATATGTGGTGATAGGATAACATTTAGTACTTGATAGACTATTTACTGGATTAAGGATGTGGTTGACAACAGAAATAAAATAAGCATGTGTGTTTCTATCTTCAGACCTTAATCCCATTCCAACAGAAGATATTGTACAGCATTTTAATGAACTGCGTCAGGACATTGTATTGTTATACGAGCTAAAACTTGCCCTGGCAAATTGTGAATATGAGCTTCAAACTCTAAGACATCGCTATGAGACTTTGGCTCCCGGGAAGGTAAGAGTAAAATAAGATTATTTCTCTATTTCATGGGTTTAACATGTGATTCAGCTATATATATATATATATATGTACTGTGTACTTGACATTAGCCCAGACATTCTTGATTCGAGACCAGTGTGTCATAAACATGCCTAAGATTCTCCTTCCCCTTATTTCCAGCTGGGAAATTTGTTAATTGAAACTTTTTATCTTCATCTGCTACTTGTTCCTCTATCCTCAAAACCCAGCAATCCTAGCAAGGCTCCTCTTTTACCAGATCACAGATGTGTTAGTTGAAATTTTTATACAAATGTGTTAGTTGAGGCTGTCATTCAAGTGTGTTAGTTGAGACTGATCCCATTGCTTCTCTAGGTACTTGATGTGGGGCCCTCTCCTGCCAGCACTCTGAGCACATCAATGGCAGATATAGCCACGGCTGAATCTAAACCAGACTCCCCTTCTAAAGCCAGGAAAATCTCAGAAACTATAGATGTTGTGGGACCTTCTGGTGCTGTGGGTGGGAGTTTAACTGAGGAATCATTTCATGTAAGTGTTAACTGTTGCCTCCTGTGTCACCTTTTTAGATCTTATCTTTATAGGTAAAGAGGCACTTGAAGGTGTATGAAGTGTATCAAGTGCATAAAATTGATGTGATTTATGTGCTCAGGATGGAATGTTTCGCTTTAAGTCAGCCCAAGATACAGGGCAGCTTTCAAAAATGCAATTAAATTTGAAAATGAATACATTGCCATTGTTTTGCACTAATCTATCCTTACTACTCTTTCAGAGAAAAAGAAGACTTGCAGCTATTGAACAAAGCAACATACTGAAGAAAATTACCAAGCAGAAAGTGTGAACAAATCGTAAATGTTTTCCAGAAGTGTTCTTGACAAGTGCGTGAGGCGATTGTGATGGCAGAGTTGTAGCGACCCTGGTCTCTGTGTCTGTCTACTGGGTCATACTATCAAACTGTGTTGGTATAGCTTTAAATGACAAGGAGAATAGTTGGGTATCCAGTGAACGCCAGTTCGTACCAACTATTACATCGACCAATTATTTCAGTTATCGGAAGGTTGATAACAAAATAAAATCAGGGAAGTGAATAATGACTGAGACACACTCCATTAAAAAAAGGATATGGCTCTATGAAGTCAACATTTAAACTCATATTCCATTTTTGAATGGCAAATCAAAGTGGTTGAATATACTTCAGATTGAGCTTGGTCTTAGTGACTGTAGGTGTGCCATTATCAGGTACCAGACAAGTACACGGGAAATAGTTCTTAGCAATGGACAAATGATACTGAAATTCCTAAAATTAGTCTTCAAGGGCAATTAATTAGCTTTGCAGATAATAATTTCAAGATCTTTTATTCAATCTTGTGCCCAAAGGGTGAGCATTAGACAGTTTCAATAAATATCAAACATAATTCAGGATTTTGTTTCATCTTTTAGTAGAGCATTTGGCATCATTATTATGCTCAATTTCCCTTTTCTGTATCATATGCCATTTTAATAAAAGTATACAAATACATATATGTCCATATAAATTTTACCCAAATAAGTGATTTTTTTTTGTAACCTGGGTAACCCATGTTTGTTTTCATGTCAAATCAATATGAAAGTCAACAAAACTCAAAACACCTGCTACCGTTATCTTTCTATGGACCCCTTGTGAATCTTCCTTGATACACATTTGGACCCGTATGTGTGTTGGGCATTGGGTCAGATTAAATTTACTGGTTAACAAAAATCATGTGGCCTTGAAATGGAGTTGGAGATCTTTTTAGCGTTCATTTACAGCTGATATGAATTGACTTTTTACACCATTTATGTTTTAAAACATTTCAAGTGAAAAGACGGGTTTTGTTAAATTTGCAACAATATATTACACGGGCATCATTACAGATTTTGGTCAAATTAATGCAAAGGGAAGACATCAAATTAAAAGTAATTGACTAATGTTTGTCCCAGAATGCAATCCATACTCATAGAAATAATTATTTAAAAGTTCGAACACTTAATGGACAGGGTAATTTAAAAATAGTTACAATTGTGCTAATTTTGTCTTCGACACTATTTTCATATCCAAACGTTTAAATATATCTTGAACGAAAATAGATATCTTATCGTTTAAACGGTCCCTTTTGATCTCAGGGATTGATAGAAACTTTTTTGCTAACACCGAGATCTTCGCTATTTTTAGACGCACTGCTTGTTAACTGCATGAAGCCATTGCACATACAAAAAGTTTTTCTGGAAAAATTACTGACCAAAATATAACATTCATGTATTAATCAATTTATTTCTATTGCCCAATATGGTGCTTTGAAGGGGAAGAAAAATACATTGGCGAATATAGAGTTAAGATTGGTATTACTTGGAACAATAGCATTGAAAAAAAGAGCAAAAATGAGTGATTGGTCAACTGATGGCGACCATGAAAGCCACGAAAGCTTTACCTTTCAATGGAGGTGGTAGCTAAATTTCAGTTTCAACGTGAATTTTGTAACACAACTTTTGACTGACGGCCTAAGAGACTCGTCAGATTTCTTTTCATGTCACCGTGAGCAGCTTGTACGCGTGTCACCATATGCCATGTATCTAGCATCTGGCCTATATCAACTAATTATGAAATTATATCCAAGCAAATTCTCATAAACCATGACATCAGTTTGAAAAACACAATGACTGCATGGAGTTCATTATTATATTACTTCTGGCACGATCCCGGTACCTTTTTTTATATTTTTTGTTAGTCACCAAAATATTTTTAAAACATATTTTTACTTTTTTTAACGGTACCTTATATCTCTTACCTTGATTTTTTAAATTTGCATTTTGTATGTGGCTAAATATGCCGTTCACCGATTAGCAGAATTTGGGAGATTTTTTTTAAATGTAGGCTTTTTTATTACATAACTTAGGAATATTTTACTCTCAATGCTACAATACGAATATTTTCATTTGCCAAGCTTTGTTACAATTGAAATAATCGAATGCTATTTTCAAACTTAAAATTGCCTTAGCTCAACTTCTTTCTGACTTAGTAGGTCGTTCCTTCGGTCTCAAAGTACCAAAAACTATCCTTTTAATTGTGCATATATTATGTTACACTCTTAATCTTACAGATGAATTTAAAGTATATAAATGGGTACGGTATATCATTTAAAGAATATGAGGGACTGATTGAAACCGTCTTCTGGGTCTTCCAGAAAACGGTCAGATTTTAAAGTTTACATTGACGGGTATCTATTTGAAAATGGAGGATGGATCAACAAAGATAATTTGGAAAACTGGCAGAAAATATCTCTGGATCCGCTCCTGAATATGACATATTTTGAGTCACCAAAAGGCCGGAGACCAACAGTAGCATGATGGTCAATTAAATGGCTACTGTTTCATTTGCTCTCAAAATATAAATTTTTCATGTAATCATTTTGATCGAACCTCCATCCTGTCTTGGTCTGTGCAAAAAGGGCATGGTTTTTCTTTACATATTTTGTCCAGTGTATATATATATATATATGTTTAAAAATCTTATTTTTATACATTAAAATGTCTCTGGTATCCAACTTTCATCCAATTAAATATTAAAATAGACCCAAACTGACATAATACAGATTGCCGGAAAGCAGTCAAATAAAAGGTTTAACATAAAGATAACGCAAAAGACAATACACCAAATTTATTTCTGACCAAAAAAACGTTTCATATTAAAAAGACAACATACATTCAAAACTGAAATGAAGTTAACCTCCAAATTCTCTCTCTCTCTCTCTCTTTCTCTCTCTCTCTCTCTCTTCCACTTCAGTCAAGATGTCTTTGTCATCTCCACATTGTCAGCATAACTTCTTTGACAGATGTTCTTATCTCTGCCTGTGAACAGTCTAGTGTGTATTCGCGATGTTTGCGCCTTCTATTTTGTTCCCGAGATTTAAGAGGCGGAGAATATTGACTGTTTGGCCAGTGATTATGACGGATGATCCGGCCCGATGTTCTCCAAATTTAGGTCACCAAATAAGGTACTGCAACATAAAAACAAACGAAAAAATATATAGTAACGCACCACATATTAGAAAAGAGACAATTTCTACGGCTAAAACAGTG
This sequence comes from Lingula anatina, assembly GCF_001039355.2. The sequence continues at coordinate 260,907 of NW_019774703.1, read as the reverse complement.
GGTTAGTTTTTCAGGCTAATTTTAAAAGGACGCTTACATGGTGCAACAAAAGTTTCCGCTTTTTAAAAACCGCGCATATTATGAAACATACGGTATTCTTTCATAGTCGGGCAGTACGGTGTGGTTCAATATTTGAATGGAGGACAATGACAGCTGAAGATACCCAATAAAGACGTTTACTGATATATTCCAACTGGACGCAAAGGAAGGCGGAAACGAGGAGGAACTGCTGTGGTTCGAATCCGACAGCAAATGTTTTGAAGTTTCTTTTAAATGTCCAAGAAGCCATATTAAAATCTGAGAGAAATCAAACAAGAAAAGAGAGTTATTTTTGTGGACGGCTACAGTTAGACACAGTATTCGTCAAACATCTCAAATTATCGCGCAGACGTCAATTCTAAACAAAGTGGCCAACTTTAATCTGGTTGTGATCCGCCAGTTTACTCCAAAGGTACACACGGTCTACGCCAAATTGAATGTTTAGCCGTCAACACCTGTGGGTTCCTGTTTAGGACACATGAGCATATACGCATATTAGTTTATGAATGTTTGATACAAATTAGAAATCATTTCAAAGATTCTATTTTACGATCATATTCAACGCATTGTGTTATTTTAATGGTTTTGAAAAATGCGGCTTGGATTTCACGTAGACGACACGAAGACCTACTAAATTTATTTACTGCGCGAAAAAGAAACGAAAATAATGGCCAACCATCTCGCATCGAACGGTAGCCCTAGCAAAAAGAGCCCCGTACCTAAGCAAGAGGACGACACTGCAGCCGAAGATGACAGCAACTCTATCCCTAAGATTGACCCGAGGTATGTGTGGTAGGTAATGATATTTTACTATTTTGTTACATTTTATCTCTCTGTTTTTTTTTATTTTGTTTTACATAGTCCATAACTTACTTCAGAAAATTCAGTATAGCCTATTGTATGAGCAAATTATCATTTCCATTATTTCATATCTGAATAACAGCAGCCAAGAAATTCGAATGGATTTGGGTCTGCTTTTTAAGAACAAGCAAATGATACGTTTTCTGTTACTATATGAGGTTACTTTTTCTGTATCTGAGCGTATTGATTCAAAACTTTTTAACCAAAAAGAATAGAGACATGTTTGGGTTTATTTTTTAGTTTGACCGCAGTTTGGGCATAGTTCATCAAAATATTTAAGTGAACCATTAATCAAACGCGTATTTTGAGCCTCACCTGTTATTATAACAAAACAGCAAGAATAATATGTTAAAATACGTTGAGTGTAAACGATATAGACTAAGAATAGACAGCAACACAAAATATTTTACTCTATTCACAGACGATATTCAACAAATCTTTAGAAAATACAGAAACTATCTTGAAAATAGGTATAAATGATCATGATAATTACTTTTATAAAAGAAAGGGGGAATAAAAAAATGTTTTGACAATAAAGTACAATACTCTATCAGTTCCATCCCATGGACATAGAAATCGATTCAAAAATTAACCTAAAAGATTTTAAATCTAGATTGAAAAAGTTTTAGATTGAAAAGAAACATATTATAGGAATGTAAACGCACTCGTAACACTTTGGAGGTCATTAAAAATAAACATGTTTACTGCAATTATTTGGAGTATTTCAGTCAAAAAAGTCCAAAATCACATTTCATTACGTACATATACGTCCCTTGCTGTCTTGTTCACCACACGTTTCTTTTTTGTTTCTTTTTCTTTTTTTTTTCAAACAACAAATCAACTGAAATATCAATATAAAGACAAAATATATGTAGTTGATCAAAAACTAACAATGTCGGCATTAAGAAATAGACACCCTTTTTCTTTTTTTCTTTTTCCAAAGTAATTTGCCTTCTATAACTTTAAAAGAAAATCTAGAATTCTGTCATTTTATGTTGTCCTTTACTTGTTCAAAGTTATTATTTGATCACAACACAACATATTCTCAGACGACAGTTGCCAAAAGTTCTTATATACGTTTTTGATATCTTTAAAGGCTTTGATGATTTTGGTGACTTCTAAAAATGGGAAATACGGATTAAGTTGAAGCATGATGTGGTTAATTTAATCGAAATACTTGCAGATTAAGTTGATTGGCTACTGCTACTTGTCTTTCAAATTTTCGGCTAATGTGGAGTACACCTCACATGTTTGGTTCATCTAATAAACTGATCTTTGATTTCGATCGAAAAATAATCATAGGGGGCACCCGGATTTGAACCGGGGACCTCTCGATCTGCAGTCGAATGCTCTACCACTGAGCTATACCCCCACACATTTAAACATTGTTGTCAGTGTTACTATTATTGCTGTGCTTGAACATAGTTTGCATAGTAATTTATGTATCTGAATATAAATCACTATAGCTATAAACTGACTATAAATCACACGCGACTATAACACGGTTATGTGAAACCACTGCAACAAGAATAATTAGACTGCTGACGGCAATGTATTCGTCTGCCTACTGGTATTTTACAAATGAATATATATATAGAGAAAACTATATTATCTTCAATTTTTTTTAACTTGATTCAGTTTCATATAGATGTTGTTTGAGACGTGTTGATTTTTTCTCTTTTGATATTATGGTATATTGGCATTTTGCGATGCTTTTTTAAAATTTCACGCTATTTTAATTCATTAACCCAGTGAGAGGCTCGAGGTGATGCTATAAACGGCAGGAGGTTTACAGTGAGATATTAAACAGAGCATGTTATTTTTAGTATGAACTGTAAAAAGCAATTTTCTTACAACTAAGGTTTAATTGTCTTGTTTCTAAAAGATCTGTTAAAAATAAAATGCGTCGACTAATATGTTATGATATGCATCATGTCTAAATAGTGAAAGAAATATTTAGTTTTACATAAGTTTTAACTTTTTTATAAAAAAAAAAATATTTAGCATGACAGGACTGTGCAAACGCATGGTTTCGGGCGCCACCGCTTCTCATGACGCTTGTGAATTCATCATTATTATCATCGTTTCTTTTTGCAAAACTTTTCTCGTTGTCTACGTTTGGGTTTTTAATTAATCATGCTTTCATATTTCTCTATCTCAAATTTTTCATTTCTTCGCTGTCTGATATTACCAGGAAAACAAAAAACCAGTTAAGTCCGACTAAAAGGTAACCATTTGCCTTAAAACATATTATGGACAGAACGTTCAAATTAAGTATGCATGTAAAGTGAAATTGATGATTCTACAATTGCTTTAAATGCAATAGGTAAGACAAAACTCTATATTATTTGTAATAATAGTTTTTTGTTACCTTATAAGGATATTCCTTTCCTGTCATATGAACGGCTGCACCTTCACCAATAAAGTATGTAAACTTTATTGTGTCCAAACAATGCTGGTTATGTTTAAATCCACTTATTTTCTTCTGGTGTCCGATCAGAAAGGTGCACGGAAATCCATGACGAAGATTTCGTCCACAAATTCCCAACTTCTTCAATCGTTTGACTCTCTCGAACTGGCTACAATTGTATGTTTCAGATGACCATATAACTCCAAGAAGATCAAAACAACTTAATCTGCACGAAGTGTAAAGTTCCTCGTGGTATTATCTGTGTAGCGTGTTCGTGTATAGCTTATAAAGAGCGATTGTCCAACTTAAGCTTGGTACAAATCGCACGAGCCCGCACTTAGGGTGTGAATTGTTCAATTGTTTTAATACACGAACGAATCATTTCAAGCTCATAATCGTATTGTTAGATTTAGTCGCCATAAACTTCAGGTGGAAAAAAGTGCCGTGCGTGTAAATTGAATTGACTAACACATCCGTGAAGACAACACATACTACACGATGAGGTTGAAGCGTGCAGGGTATTTAATGTGAATGACATAAACTGCTTAATTAAAAATAAATCATCCGCACGTATCGTTTTGGTTTGTTAAAAGAATTACACAAATACTAAATGTTTTTCAAACTTTACACGTTACAAAATGGCAATGAAAATAGACACTTTATTTCATATCACTATTTGTTATGTATACTGAAAATACTAAAGATGACAGTGTTTTGAATGCATTGATACCAGTTTGATTGGCAGTTTCCGTTCACATTACCATGGATATACGGATTTCATTCAACAACATCCCAAACAGAGCAGTTAATTTTGGTATTTCATTGTCAACTTTGGTATTTTATAAACATTTTCTTTCCGTTATCTCTCGATAAAAAATTACATGCGACAAATCATGCGAACATCAGATCATTTACTTTTATGTAAAATAAAATGAAAGAAGTAGAGTTTATACCTATGTAAATATATATTTTTCTAAAATGTGCACGTAATACACGTAGTTTTGTAACAAAAATCTGTAAGTATTTCGATTAATTAACCACATCAATTATTTGTCGTAATTTGTTTGTAGCTTTAAAAGTAAGCGATATCGTGATAAACTACGGACGGAAATCAAAGCACTGGAGTCACAGCTGCCGCTGGACAAGACTTCCCTGCACAGAAAGCTGGACAGCCAAACTGTCTTCCGTCTGGTCATCTCATGTTTCCGAATGAAAGCATTCTTCAAAGGTATGAAGGGTATTTTTTCTGCGACAACGCACTACCTGCAAATTTGTCCACTCTTCAAAGTGCTTTTCCTGAATTATGGTCGTCTAACTTGAAAATCATAAGAAGGGAGCTATTCTTAAATCAAACACATGTTCATATTTCTTGGAGATTCTGATATAGAATATGTTGTACAAAACGGGTTATTTGTTAACTTCTAGTTTCAAAATTGATTTTGCAAACATTGATCAAACGATTACTTTTATTTAGATTTAAATAAATCTGTAAGTATGAAAGTTGTATTAAAAATGGTTATAACACTAAACATATTTTGTAACAGAAAGAAAGAAAAGCATGTAATGTTAAGCCAAGTCCTGTGCGTTTTTCAGCTGCAAGATTTGTAGACCGTGACCCAAATCCAACTGATAATTTGGAATCAAAGCCACCAGAAGAAGACACCATTATGCGTGATATCTTTGACGCGCAGTTCCTCAACCAGGTAGGTTTGGCGATATGAATTCTTGACCTCTTCGTCTAATCGAAATTTAATAACTTGCCAACAAACTTGTGACTGATAATAGGGTGTGATATGACGAAGGATTAGAGGATTGGTCCAAGGGCGAGGTGGCTGGAGGAAAGATTAACCAGTACAAATAAAAGAAGACCCATTCGACTGGAAAACAATAAAATGAGAAATCCTTTTGAATTTTTCTGCTTTAAGAGTGGTTGAAGAGGACGAGCATTCTAGATACTGATAATTCAGCAAACGTGAGAAGAGCTCTGACGAGTCATTTATATCAACTAAACCAGACAAAAAAGTGACATTTATCTACAACCGATCTCTGATAAGATTCCAGAGGTTTTTAAAAGCACTTGAAGTAGCAGAGAACCCTTTCTCTCTCCATGGTCCCCCAAAAGCAAATTGATGTTCCAGATATCCTAGTAAGCGATGGAAATTGTTGAAGGTGTAAACCTCCAATCCTACAGATTAGATAATATTGTCCATTTAAACATCCGATCTACACAATCATACTTTTCTTCCATTAATAATCATTGTTATGACACTCCATTAAGCCGGGAGTTGATAAGAAGTAAAGATTTTAGCAAACAATAGACCAAACATTGTAGCCATGAAGTTGGGTAGCCTGGTAATGACATAGCTTTGGCCGATCCGCGGGAGAAAACTTAGTATGTCTACAGCAAGAAGTGGGCAGATTACTGCCTTCAGTTTTTGTTGTAAAATATGATACTTTTAAGCTACTGGATAAAGTTTTTGTAAATTTTTTAAATGCCATAAACAGGGATCAATTCTGAAGTGATTATTCAAAGTCGGTAAAGACAGATTGTCAATAAATGGGAAGGTTAAATTCTATTTTTTTAATACAAGTTTCAATCAATCTGGATTATTCCAAATTACATGACTTCAGTAAACAATCATATACTTGCAAAGCAGACTACCTGACGTATTGATAAATTTGATCTACTCGTTTCCTTTTTTTCTTGATCAATTTCCTGTGCCCTAGCAACAGGAATTTATTTTTGTGGAATCACTATATTTGTTAACATCTGGCACTATAGGGAACATTTAGAAAAAGGTAAATATATCTTATAAAGTTGAGCCATTTTATTTGATAATCTTACCTACAACTGATGCATAAAGGAATGATATTTAGCTATTTTGGTATTTCAATAAGCCTCCTCTTTAGATAAGATCCACATTTCACATGCTGATTAATACCAATCAATATCAACCCTGGCATCAGAAAGCAAAGACAGTTATCTTAATGGAGTCCAAAGTATACAGAATATGTCTAGTTGTGATATTAATTCTATCTTGAAGTGATTTATAAATATTGATAAATGTAGTCATCTTAGCAGCTTATGGCAGATACAGATAAGGCTGGTTTATGGTGTCACAGATCAACTGAAAAAGTCTGCCTTTTTGCAATAATATGTAATATAGCACTCAACTTTATCAACACACTTCTACAACTGACAGTTGTTCACCTTGTAAGTGGTGACACAACAGTTGGGAAAGTCATGCACCACTTAAAAAGAATATGCTTATCAAATAGGTTATAATATCTTAGCATAATGAAAATCAAACAGCGGCTTTGGAATGAACATTCATTTAAAAGATAAGATGAATGTAATTTCTGACAGAAATTGCACAATTAACACAAACAAGTTGTTAGCCCTTTGAAATTAATTCTAGGTCTTTCTCAAATTGTCTAACAAGTCTTCGGTTCATAAACAACAATTGTCCACTTGGTAAAAATATGTCTAAAACCACTGCAATTTTGTCTACTTTAGTCATTGCTTCAGTCGGCTGATTAAGTATCCTCAAGTGTTCCTGAAGGTATCTTATCAACAGCTTCAAGACATTTTCTGCCAGAGACCGATTTTCATTTTTCTCACAAATCATTGTGAAACCACAGTTTACAGCTGCCATCCAAACAACAATCTTTTCATTTTGAAACGGCTCGTCTACAGGAAGTCTGATGTATCCAAGTTCAAATTCAGGCAATGTTCCTTCATTATTCAGCTTAAGTAAGTCATCATCTAGTGTTTTCCCTGTGACAACCCTTCGAAAGGCAAATTCAGACTGAACTAGTTGAGCAACCCTGTGCAAGTTTTGTTTACGTTCGGTCCGAAGATCACTTCCGTGTTTTGCAGGATCGTTTTCTCTTTGGGTGTCAATTATCTGTATTTCTTGTCCAAACGAGGAGGAATAAATGATTCTGCAGGTTCCTGGTGATACAGTGTGTATGATGAATGCATAAACCATTCTTATATCACATTCAAAGTAAAGTTATTTTGAATAAAATTATTAACCCGGCGTACACATGAAGGAAGAAACTAAATAGGTCATAATGCCGGAAACGCTGTCCGAGCAAGCGCATTGTGTTTTGATAGGTTCCACCAATGACCTAGTTTTATATCAGCATGTGGGACACGTGGAAACAAAACGTGCTTCATCCTCTGTTTTGGTGAAAGAGCTACCACAGGAATGCTCTTAAATGACCACAGCGAGTTGTCAACACAGTTTTTAAAACAAGCATTCCTCTCTACCAACAGTTTTTCATGACATATCTTGCATGGGGACAGATTTGCGAATTTACACCGTTGTTTACCTTTTTCTGATACAGGGTAGCATTCATTCTTCAGTTGACATTTGAAAAATACGTGACATAAGGGCAGTACTACAGTGTAGGTGATACATTTTAAGTCATTCTGTTTTTTTTTCTGGTGTAATATAATAGTACAGATTTTGAATCGTATTCATTTTGGTATATCAAAAAAAAAAAAAAAAAATTCAAACTGATCAGAAAAATATATTTAAATTATATCTCCTGTAAGGTACATGTAATGCAAAACATGCAGATTGCAATTCTTTTGAAAGTTTTAAAATATTCCTACAAGCAACAACGATATTGAAGTTTTTTAACTGCTATATTACACCCATCATTCAATCCTACACATCGTTCAATATTCATTGTTTTTTTCCCAGTAAATTGCAAATTTCCTGAACTTTTAAATGGTATAAATTACACAGCGCTAAAAGACAGATTTGAAAGGGATGTCAATCGTGACCTGTAATCAGGCTGTTCACAGTTTTGCCAGCACTGTGGCTGGACAGTGACTACTGGCGCCTCACATGCATTGTGATAAACGTACATTAATTTGAGACCAGTATTAGAAGTAATTTTTGATGTTCCCTCATTTCAGTTACTGGATGGGTTTCTACTTGTGGCAACCTCAGATGGCACCATTTTATATGTATCCCAAAATATTCTACAAAATTTAGGATTCAACCAGGTATTTTAAATCTCAAGTAAATGCTAACATATGATAAGTAAGCTGTTTTGAATAATTGTTGCATGGTAAATTAAGAGCTAATACCTATGTGTAATTATTCAGGAAAAAATTAATAAGAGGAGAATACTATAATACATTCTCAAAACATTTAATTTGGGAGTTGTTACTACTTCAATATTTCAGTTTGTAACAAGATGCCTTCATCAGGTTTAGCTGTTCATTAAAAAAGTTATGGTAACTTTGAGTGCATAACACAGCTGATGAATTTCTTTGCTGGTATGAGCAGTTTACAGTATGTTTGGCAATGTTTTCTTTTAAATTGTCCTCCTTTAGGTTGATCTGATGCATAGGTGTCTCTATGGAATTGTGCATCCAGATGATCACCATGAAGTCAAGATGGTTCTCGAACAAACCATAATTGACCCGAGATGCCAGCCACAAGAAAAGGTTATTCAATCAAATAGAAATGAAATTTATGTATTTTAGCTGGCGTATATATGATGATATTTGCATCCTAGTTAATATTAGACATTTTTTTGTATGCACTTTCTAAAGTCAGAAGTCAGTAACTAAATTCATAAGTATACAAATGATAATCAGTATTATAAGATTGAATAAGGTTATTCTGAATATGTATTATTTGAAACACGGTTTTCTGTTGAAAGCATAATTATTTTTCAGTCTAGCAACTACATCCAGCAAATGCAACATGAAGGAATAGAAAATGTAAATAGAGTGCAGTATGACCATGCCCCACATATAACACCCAAAGCAGTTTCTTTTTTATGCAGAATGAAATGCTTTAATGGAACTGCTACTGGATATTTGGTGAGTAGCTCTAAGGAATCTTAAAAAAAAAAAACATCAAGGATTTTGGTGTCACTTTGTTTAAATAGAAAAGAGAAATGCAGTAAGTTTAAGTTATTATGTTCATTTGGTTTGAATTTATATTTTGCATATTGTTTCTTATAAATGATTGATCATCTGCTGTCAGAAAATACTACCACTAAAAAACAATCTCACATCACTTTCTCCAGAAAATGCACTGTAGCGGCCATATGCATTCCTTGCCCAATGCCCTGAAGTCTACTCGTACCTCTTGTCAAGTGGTATTTGCATACTGTCGTCCATTTATGTTGTCCAGCAATGACCCAGAGAGTGATCTCAAGCAGAATGTGTTCTGGAGTAAACATGAAATGGATCTCACTTTTAAACAGCTTGATAAAAAGTAAGCAAGCAAGTATCTCTTGAATTTTTCATGTATTTTTGGATATAAGAAATGTTATTGTTGTACAATAAGGTCAATTTTTTGTAGGTGTTTTCTGAAACAATATTGTGTGATTTTCTGAAACAGTATTATGTGAGATTCATTTCTACAAAAACAATTGGATTTTAACTTGACTGCCTTGTTTGTGGTCCTGTTCTCTAATTGGAAGGTCTAGGTGGCATTTTTGTGTCATATGTGAAATGTCTATGTTTAGAATGATAATCATTTATCATTGGTTTTTAGATCTGTGGATGTGATAGGTTTTAGCACAGAGGAGATAGATGGGAAGTCATTTTACTCATTTGTACATCCAGAGGATCTGGCCACTTGTATTGCATGCCACAAAGCATGTAAGTAAATGACTTTTTGAATTACTCAATATATACAATGCTTTATATCAACATATATTTATAACATATTTTCATGACAAAAATGCCATGTTGAATTATGATCAGTACATTTTATCTATGATATCTTACATAAAAGAAATCTTGTATTTGAAAAAAATTTAAGACATGTCATTTATCAAACATACTCATCCTTGCATATACCTTGCGTAATTTAATTAGTTAATTTATTAGTTAATTTTAACTTTTTAAGAGAAAATTGATTATATCAAAAGTTAATTTTGTTTCTTTCTGCCAACATCAAATTGCATTTCAAGGTGACAAAATGATATTACTCATTATGTTGATGATAGACTGACCATAAATGTCAATTCATCTCCATTTTTGGCTACAATCAGACCTAGAAATAGTCTGCTCATTAACTGTTTCAATCTACTTAGGTATTTTTATGAACTTTCAAAATTTCATTTCTACCTGGATGTTGGTTTTGATGATTTCTAATAATATTCTAGCCCCTTAAGTGGCCATCAAAAAAATTCTCAGCAAACAGTTTATAAAAAAGAGTGTCATAAAAAAGAAAAAAAAATGACAGTAAATTTTCAATTTATTTTTTAGTCACAGAGAGTCAAGAAATCCAAACCATGTATTTTCGATTCATGTGCAAGAGTGGCAATTGGATCTGGCTTCATACTAGAGGAAAGGTGGTCTTTAAAAATGCAAAGAAGTATTCTGTTGTTTTCTCACATTGTCCTGTCAGGTAAGATATAAAATGGACACAAAAACCAGGTAACAAAATGGTATAAAATTGCCCTCAATTTTTTTCTTTTCTCTAAGAAATCATTATTTCTCAAATAGTATTTGGTTTAAGTATGTAGTTCAAATAAATGATATAATTAGTGTTCAACCTATCTAGAGTATTAACCCATGGTAATTTTTAAGTAGAATGCTGTGATGTCTTGTTCCTAGAACCAGCTGACAATATTAAACTGATTAAACATTTAGTTTTGTGATGAGTATATAGTTAAGGCATAAGGAATAAAATAACTTTTCCTAGTTTCATTTTCTTAATTCAGAAAAGATATATCAAATCATTTCAGAGAGGAGGACAGTACATACATTCAGCAAGAAGTGATGTTGAGGACCAGATATGCCATCCAGGACCTGATGTACAGCACCAGTCTCCAGCAGTGGGGGGACAGGACTGATGTCTACCAGGAGCTCAACCAGAGCCACAACACCATTAGAGCAGTGACCAGGTATCACCCATATGGAGGCTTGAGGGAGGAGGATGCCAACAGTCTACACAGTCCACATGGCACATGTCCTTCCAGCTGGCACTCCAACTCTGAGCGCCATTCTCCTGTGTTTCCATCCACACACATGCCACACAAGTACTTCCAGAGGGAAAGGCAGTACCATATGGAGGAGATCAAAAGGAAAGCCACGGAAAAGGAGATGCAAGGGATGGTCAGTCAGTCCTCAGATCATCAAGGGATGCTTCTACATCAGCAGAATGGCCCAGTGGGTCCAGTCTCAGGTCAGCTTCAAGGTCCATTGAATAACGGCATGCACCTGTACCCTCCCCCTCCTCAAGGGAATTTAGCAGAATTCCAGGTATTTGAAAACCAAGGGTACCATGCCAGACATTTTCAAGTTGCGCCACATTTAAATGGTTATGCCGGATCAGCAGCAGTTGGGTTTCCAGCCATCTTTGGTGGGCACTCTCATGAACCTCATGATGCCACCCCTCAGGTGGCCCAGGGGTATCATGCTTCTCCTCCTCATCAACATCATCCACCTCATCCTCAATTTGGGGTCGAATTTTGGCCCCATCATCCTCACACTCTTGCACAGATGCCACCACATTTGCCTCTTTCTCCACCACCATCTCCCTCTCCACATTACCACTGGAAAACCATGGAGCCTTCTTCAGTGTCCTATGTAACAGTTGGGGAGTATAGGCATTATAACACTGATCCCCAGCAAGAAGGAGGAGGAAGAGGAGGACATGCAACAACTAACAGACATTGGCCAGTATACAATTCTCATTTCCTTCATCATATGCCTACGTCAGAGGAGTCCCCCCATCAGGTGAATATGTCATCAATGAGGCATGATCCCAGATATGTTCCTGAAGAAGATGGTTACAATCACCAGTATCAAGTACCCTACAGACTATCACACAATCCCACCCAGCCACCAATGTCACATGCTGACCAACCATCACTGCTAAATCACAGACATTCAAATAATGCTTTTCCAGACCATGGCACCTTCTATACGAACAATTCTGCACATCAAACACAGTCCACAGAGCCATCCAGACTTGCTCCAAGTGATATAGACATGTCAACCCACATGAAGATTGTAGAGGAAGGATCTGGTAGCCATGCCAGTGGCAGCGCAACTGGGCACCCTGTGAATTCACTGCCATCTGTTGGCAGTTTTCTGGAGTACTTGAATGATGTTTAAGGCTTGAATTCCTGTTGACTGTAGATCAGATGTACCGGTCTTCAAAATACTTAAATGAGCAATACCACAATACCAACTGTGTCTCTTGATGTTTTATACTTAACAAAAGGTCTAATATATACATGTATGCACTATACAAGTACCTGTATAAGTTGTAGTTATTGCATACGTCGTACGCATCTATACACTTGCATCTAATTCAGTTATTATAGATGTACATTTGCAGTCAGTCTTACCTCATTATACTGAATTTCCAAGATTATCATTTGAGCCATATTGAACACCCATTGTATCTTTTTGTAGAACATTTATGGTACAGTCTTTTCTTTAATTGCTTTAACAAGATCTCATGAAAACGGAAAATGCAGATTTTTTGCATCATAAGATCTAGGCTCTTATGAGTATATATATGTGTGTGTGTGTGTGTGTGTGTGTGTGCAAATTAGTATGTAATGCAATTTTAAACAAGTTGGGTTTTAATTGTATGATTAATAATAAATTGGTTAATCTATAAAATGAATCTTGCATTTTGAAATAAAATATAGTATTGTTAAACAATGCTACAATTTAAAGAATTTACCATCGCACAGTATTGTCTTTTTTCTTAAATATGCAGTATTGTTATAAAAATGTAAAATGCAGAGAAAAAAAACACAAATAAAAAATAATTACTTGAAAAATATTTTATTACCTCAAATTGGTGAGAAGAAACATCACAAAAATGTGCTCAGCATATGGAAGCATATAACCAAAAGTTTCAAAAAAGTAATTTAATTCACTGGTTTACTTGTGAGTAGTGGTTTCATGATGCCCTGTACATTTTATAATAAATGTGAGTATTTATAAAAGCCATTCAAAACAAAAGCTTAACCTTCCATTGTCCACTGACAATTAGTTAAGTTCTTATAATCCTGAAATTGAAAAGTAATTACATTTTAAGTGCATTTCAGAAATACACCATTATATTGTATAGTACTGAGGATTTTAATTAATTATTGTACACAAAATTAACATATCCAGTATTCATTAATATCCTGCAACTACAAGTGGATGGGACACATGGCGGAGCTGCCTGTATAATATTTCATCATCCAGACCTTCATCTTGTAGACAACTAATATTGTACATGATAATATACCAGTAACAAGTGACCATAATACAGGTATATATCTCCTGACTCAAGTTTGCAACATACTTGAAAGAGAAAGGTTATATGTGCTGTTTCACTAACCTTGGCCAATAAACATATGGCAAACGATAACTAAACTATCTTCAGTATTTGTAAACATGTAAAGAATTAAGTTGCTGCTACTAAGGTACATATCATTTACTGTACCAGTAACGTGTTACACATAAAAATTTTGAAACAGCAAATGAAAAAACGAACTACGAACTACTTGACACTATCAAGATTGCTTTTTATCCAAACTGAAGAAGGAGTAAATGAACCTCATTATTTTACATTCTTACTATTGCTTATCATATTCACAGCTGTACTCTGGTGATAATCATATGTATCCCTTTTGATATGGATGTGACTGAACATACAGTGCTCAAAGTAATAAGGGCTATTGTCAAAGAATATACACAATAGAAATATTCTCTAGTTGTAGAAATACCCTCATTAAGAATGTAAAGTAAATTTATGACAAAAATTAATATTGTCTTCACTTTAAATACATGTATTTATCTCTTTGTAGATAGGATCTGAATATGAGTATTAAATAAAATGTAGAGTTACAACTGTATATTACTATATCTTACAAAAAAAAGTATAAAACACTGAATTAAATTTTAAATCTTGATCTATTTGCTAGTGCAGTCGAAATTACATTTAATGACACAAAAAACGCAACTAATGTTCATGTTTTGAAAAGAAATTCTCTACCTGCCATTCTTGATTAAGTTTTACCAAATATTCAAACAACTCAATTCCTTAAAATCTTTCAAGGAAAAAGTATCAGACAATGTAAAACAAAACATTTTTCCTTACCCAATTTTCTATCCAAAATAAAGTCATACACTTTACATTATGAATGCTATTTTCTGTACACCTCTGACTATCCAAACCCCTTCATGAAAAACAGTTGCTATAAAACATAAATGTCTTATTTTAAAAATGTACAGTAAAAAGATACACATTTTGTACATGGGAAGCAGATTATCATACTCGTTACTGATAGATATAACACAATTTAACAATTTGTTAAGAAAAAAGAATTTAAAGAAACAAAATTTGTCAGTCTTTTAACAGCATATACTCATTTTCAGCAGACCTCCACTTGCAAATAGAAATTCACTGCCATTTGGGATTTTCTCAAGGAAAAAATGTTATCCCAATGTAAATTTGAAGCAGTTCCTGTTATTTACACATTCCTTTTTCAGACAAATGAATGATTATGACATATCACATGTGATAATTATTTTACAAAAATAATCTCCAAATTAATGCAAAATTTGTGAAACTTAGTTTTGTATCTTTACTAGCATTTGAGAGGACTAAGAAAGTCACTGCCAACACTCTCAGGCCCACTAATACGGTCGTCTTAAAAAGGAAATATCTTTTATCCATACCAGTATACTGCTTTCTAATTGAAATGCTTAAAGAAATTAATAAACCCATTATAGCCTGGGCTCTATATAACTCTTCTGATGTATTACATACATTGATTACACTGTACTTGAACATTTCAATATAATAAAACATTGGCAAAGTCTTTTGGTCCCTTGTAAGTTGACTAAATAGAACTAAATCCCCCCCTGTTTTGCCTGATAGTAATGGTGCTACTATTTGTTACGCAGCTGCATTACATCATGCATTGACCACAACCTTGATATCACTGACTAGACTGCTCGTATCCATTATATAATATTTCTTGTATCCTCGATTTGGCCTGACAAGATTCTGGCCAAAAACACAGCCAGGAGCTGAAATATAATTCAAGAAGCATTATATACATTTTCTACTTTTTAAATGCTGATTAGCCCAAAACATACTGACATTTCAAAAAGGCTGGGCTGCAGTTTTTATATACTTAAGACTCGTAAATATGAAGTGTCATTTTAAATAAATATGAAGTTAATTCTGCTTAAGTTAAGTGAATTAAGTTTTTTTATTTTTTTCCTAAAAAAATAATAAATAAATAATTATAAAAAAGCAGACAGTATCTTTTATTACATGTAAATCGGCCAATATTCACATGAAAGTTAGCAAAATGAACAAACATAACATGCTTCAGGTACCCATCACCTTTTGACTTCCCATTATTGAACAAGGAACTTAGTACAACACTGTACCAAACGGGGACACCACATGTGCTTCATGAATACAATATCATTCATGTGACATCCAGCTCAATATTCATGTACCTTAACCACAGCTCATTATCTCCATCTAGACAGCTGATCTTGAACCTGTCCTGCCAAAATTCTGGCGAAGAAAATGGCCAGGATCTAAAAAGTTAGCAACAAATAAAAGTAAAATAGGATGACAAAACCAACGTAACCTGTGAGTGAGAAATCCATGCTTGGTTTAATAACAAAAGAATGTACATTATAACATTGACAAAAACGACACATAGAAAGTAAATTCCAAGCAAGCAAATGAAAACGATTACGTGTTGTTAAGCAAAGCATATATAAGGCATTATTAGCATGACATGCAACATGTAAGCATAAAGCTGCAAGCAAATATGGGTAAATCAACCTTAAGGGTGATTTAATTATTAGCATGTGCTGTGTATCAATAGAAATAATGTAAATAATAGAAATTATACTTAGAATTAAAGAAAGTGGGTAATATATTTCTCAGTAAAGAAAATGATGGCACAGTATTGCTGAAGGATGCAGTTTCATGTGACGGTCTTGTGTTTGACATGGGGCTGGTGCAACATCAGTATACTACAACAATGTTATCAATGGAGACAACAATATACAGGGAGACTTAAAACCACTCACTGATTTGCATCCATTGATGTTATAAATTATAACACTTTGCGATTTAATTATTGAGTTAATTTTTTACATCTCTACAAAGTTTTGAACTAGATGCACGACTTAAATTATCCTCCTACTTGCACACAAGTTTTACACAAATAGTCATATATTTCACAAAAAAATGTGAATCTTATCCTTCTTGGGATTTCTTCGTTTTTGTGAATGCATGAAAGAGCATTTGTTGAATTGCTTAAGAATTTTCCAAGAAGTTTCACCTATTCATTCCTTTTCAGGGGAAGAGGGGGCAAGATGAGAGAAATAACCCACCTGCATTACCCTTTTTTGCATTTAGTGTCACATGCAAATATAATGAGTGATCATCAGCCTCATCCTATACCAGCCTCAGAGCCTGTACCTACCTGTACCACTGCTATCCCCACCACCACTCCTCCTATGATGTACAGGTTGTCTTCTGCTATGGCCAAAAATGCATCTATGCAACCAATTTCAAAGATTTTTCCGGATACACCACTGGTCTGAAAATAGATTTCATTTTTTTTAACAGTAGAAAAAAACATCTTTTCATGACTTCAGTTCTATTAATAATTATCACTATTATTCATTTATCTATACTTTAAAGTACATATATAAGTCTAAAATCCCTTCTCTAATTTTAATTCTATTCTTTTCTATGGAGTACTTACTCCGCCATCTGGTTTCATCACACCATATCCACACATTGTGTTGATCAAGTCTTTCTACAAGAAGATAATTACATAACAAAATACTGGAGTATATACTATATACATGTATGTAATAACATACTGGCTATATATAACTGATGCTTCATGCATTCCTACATGATACATTTTTGTTTGACCAGGTGCAGCTGCACCTTTTATCTTTGGATCATTATGAAGCATTTTTGGATCCTTCAAACATCTTTTTACCATCTGTAAAATTATTTTATCTCTTAATAACTAATGCAGAAGAGATTATCATCACTGGCTCTAACAAGTTAAGTGCTCTCCTGAGCTGACATAATGTACACAGAGAGAAGTTACGGTGAAGGGGAATGGGGGTGGGGGCAGAGATAATTTGGAGAAGAAAAATAATGTGGATTGGACCCTACCTTAACATGTCTAAGCTACAAATCATACTTTTTATCAAAATTTAGAGATTTTCCCCTCTTTCCAAAATGAATATGGAAAGTCTTCTACACAGGAAAAAAATCTTTTTCTCCCAATATACAACATTCCCATGCATTTAAAACATAACACTTTATGCCGGTTTGTTGTAAAAAATACAGGTCTGTAGCACATGGCCTGTACTATCTGGCAGTTTAGTCCCAAAGCTGCACAATATGTTATATAGAACTCAACGTTTCTTTGGTTGAATATTAATAGCATAAAATCATGATTTGAGTCTCACATAATGGCATGTGAACATTCCACTCACATCAATATCTGTGGGTTTGACACAACATGAATAAGGGACCCCGCAGGCCTCTGGACTTGGGTTGGAGTCTGTGCAGTTGAAATATGGATTTAGATTCCATACTTTATAACTCTCTGCACCAACCCCACAGCACTGAAACTGAAAGTAAAATGACAAAATTAATGTTTTGTAACTTACCTTAAAAAAATCAGTCTATTAATTTCATGTAACATTTCATAGTCTTTTTGAGAAAGAAAATAATCAGTCTGCCAAGCTTCTAATTCCGTATATAAAACTTGCTTAGCCATGTTTGTTAAAAGAATGTGCTGTTGAATTTTCAAAATTATTTATCAATTATTTACCAATCCCAACATTAGACAAGAAAAATTTCTATGATAAAACCTACATTCTTTTGAATCCAGTCAATAATATTCTGCAGGTCAAGGTCGTCTCTGTACCGAATTACAGCCTCATCTTTTAATACTGATGTAAGCTTAGACTTGACGTCCCTTGAGAATACAAATGCCAGGACAGCACCAGTCACTTCCAACACAAACAGGATGATAAGAAGGATGAAGAACTGAAAATATAAAATGACAAGATGTAAACCAGTGAAATACCAGTACTGCTACACAGGTTTCCCAAAATCTCTTATGTAAGGATGATAGAAAAGAGAACTTCCTGAAGAGAATATAAACATATTTTGGCCAGTAAGGCACGGCGGGGCCTGACAAGTCTGTCATGCGATCAAAGCCCTTCGAATAGTTAAAAACATGCCATCTGTACAGTCTATTCATAAATAATTCTTTTGATCTTGTAAATACAGATAACAGATAGCCTTTGATTCACATATAAATACATAAATTAAAATAAAAAATGTAGAAAGTCAAATATCAAATGCCACTGCTTTGGGTGAGGTTACTCCCCCCCCCCCCCCCCCC
>NW_019774703.1:22087-241933 GCF_001039355.2 Lingula anatina | reverse complement strand
CATGGGCCAAACAAGTAACGAGACAAGTACCCGGTAAACATATACCAAATTTCCACTTACGTGGTGGAACACTTTAGCTTAAGCTAGGCTACCTTTTTTTATAGAGGAAACCCTACGAAAACCTCAACATACTACGAGAGGGTAGGGTTAGTGCAAGCACACCTCTCGGTCTTTATCGACAAAGGCTGCCTTCTTTAGCCTTAAAAAGGAAAGGGGGAGAATCGAACCCACCGACATAGTGCTTAGAAGGCACCCGCCAAAACCAAATCAATCCCCTGGAGGGGGGGTCGAGAAACCCCCCAAATTTCCGTTTCTTCTTATGGTTGGAAACATCTGGAATCCACCTTACGGGGGGCTCCGTCTTCAGGGCCTACCTCAATGGATCTTTATCACCCCGCCCCCCGTCGAGAGGGTGAGATCCATTGAGGTCATGGGCCAAACAAGTAACGAGACAAGTACCCGGTAAACATATACCAAATTTCCACTTACGTGGTGGAACACTTTAGCTTAAGCTAGGCTACCTTTTTTTATAGAGGAAACCCTACGAAAACCTCAACATACTACGAGAGGGTAGGGTTAGTGCAAGCACACCTCTCGGTCTTTATCGACAAAGGCTGCCTTCTTTAGCCTTAAAAAGGAAAGGGGGAGAATCGAACCCACCGACATAGTGCTTAGAAGGCACCCGCCAAAACCAAATCAATCCCCTGGAGGGGGGGTCGAGAAACCCCCCAAATTTCCGTTTCTTCTTATGGTTGGAAACATCTGGAATCCACCTTACGGGGGGCTCCGTCTTCAGGGCCTACCTCAATGGATCTTTATCACCCCGCCCCCCGTCGAGAGGGTGAGATCCATTGAGGTCATGGGCCAAACAAGTAACGAGACAAGTACCCGGTAAACATATACCAAATTTCCACTTACGTGGTGGAACACTTTAGCTTAAAAAGGAAAGGGGGAGAAGGCACCCGCCAAAACCAAATCAATCCCCTGGAGGGGGGGGTCGAGAAACCCCCCAAATTTCCGTTTCTTCTTATGTTTTGGGGGGGTCAAACCCCCCCAAAACACCCCCCCAACTGCCCATTTTGGGCCAATAACTTCACAAAAAAAACCCTAAAATAAAGCACCCTTTTTACAGGGGAAAGGGGGGCCATTCCCTCCCCCCTTTCCCCAAACACCCCTTTCTCCCCCTCCCTTGTCTTAACCTCAATCCATCTCTATATACTTAAGTCTAAGAGATTCAAGAGTTGGGAACAGATAGTTTGAGCAGGTTTGGAGTTGGTGAGTGCTCCCACCTACTCCTCTCCCTACTTTCCTCCCCTCTTCTCTTAGACAGTGGTAGAGATAGGCAGGTTAACATATTATTACTCAGAATCCTAGACAGGATCCTTCCCCCCCCCCCCCCCCCCCCCCATACATATACATGCACACGCCCATGCACACAATACACGGTCTATGAAAACTGTAGCAGTTTGGTTTCCTCTCAAGTGCTAAAAATCTCTTAAATATGTTTATCAATAGGTTCATGTAAGTGTCTTTATATAAAGGTCAGAATAATATCAAGACTATATTATTGAGAATAAGTACCTTCCTACACTAGTTACATGTGACTGTTTTGTATCTGAGAGTTAACACAAGCACCAGGCATTAGCTATTAGGTGAAGGACAACTTGACAAGGGTAGGAAAAAATGCTGCATAAACTACTGATAATTATGAACATGCATGAACAATGTTCCTGGAGGTGCAGTGCCCCATGCTATAAAGCTAAAAACAAATCAATTCATTTCCTTGACAACACCTGCTTGGCAATTTGTAACTGTACCAGTCTACACAAGTAGTACAACATGTACTTTTTCAGTGACTGAGGATAATCTTAATTTCTATTCATGAATTTGTCAAAACACGTCAAAACAGATGAAATATTATATCAATTCAAATGAAGTTTTGCATGCAGATGTAAGCCCATGCCTGCACATAATATAGTACAAGTTGTTGACTCCACTGCATACAGCCAGTAAAATATAGTCTGCATGCTACCCTTGCCCTGTGCTATAAATGGGAGGCATAAACAATTGTAAATCATAATCATGGCTTTCTTTTGCCTTGGGCCAAATAATACCCCTTTTTCCTCAGAGCAAAAACAAAAGCAGATTTGAATTAAAACTTTTTTCTGAGTCATAAAATAAAATACCAAACAAAAGTGAAATGTGCATACTTAGTCACCAAAGAATTTTATGTGCAATTTGTGTCAAACATATTAAATAGAAAAAAATCCTTAAGAAAAAAATACTTTGGAAAAATTCCCAATGAAAGTTAGTTTAGTGTTTCTTTACTTAAATCATGTGTTTGTTTACTTATATCACATGTACTTTTCTAAACACAATTCAAACCAATTATGCCCTGCACACTATCTAGAACTTGGCAGAACTTGACAAGGAAATAATCAGTTGTGCAGCTATACCTCCGGGTGTTTGAGCCTGGTCCAAACTAGAATTTTGCATGTGGATAAATTACAAATCAATACTAAACAACCCAGCTTAAGGGTTGATTGCACATGAACACTAAAATAAGGAAATGGACCTTTCGAAGTAACTTAAATTAATTACCTTGAAAAATGTGAAAAAAACATTTGCCTGCTATAATATATTCTGTGCATAGATGTACTGTACATGAAAACCTCAAGGGAAAGTGGGAGTGGAATGCAGTCAAGGTTTTCATATGTACTTATATTATTCTGGTCATGATACCTGGCTGAATATCATCAGATATTTATCACAGGTAGATAAATAATTCCCCACGAATACAAGAGGTAAAACCATTTCATACCCATGCTGACAATGTTACACCTGATGTTACAGGTTTCTACTGTGAAGACAGGCATGAAAGGCCCATGCAAAAAATGTAAAAAAAGTAGATTGATGAGACCTACAAAACACACCCTTTAAAAACAGTACTGGGTCCCCTGCAGGTATGCATACACTTGATGATGCCTATTAAATTATAATAGGTATGATATTTCATATGTGTGCCTGTGGATAAATCTGACTGCTTGGTTTTGGTATGTTTTTATATTTTTGTTAGGGGTGTAGTGTTTGGTATTAATAGTCATCCTGGACATCAACCAAAAGTAATAAGGGTCATGGCTAAGACACTAAGTCACTGTGGTCAGAAGCTGAAGTCATTTTTCATGAAAGTGGAGTTCATTTTTCACAAACGTGTAGATGATTTTTCATGAAAGTGGAGATTATTGTTATGAAAGTAGGGATCAATTTTTATGAAAGTGTCTCCAGGATCCCAAAATGTCACCCAAACAGCTACCCGAAAAGTGTACCACTTCATGATTCATAAACCCATCTCTTTGATCATATTACTGGTCAGTTTGATGGTCACTTTCTGTGCCTAAGGGTCATCCATTATGGAACTGTTTCCACCATATATATATATGAACCATTGCTTGTTGCAAGTGTGTTTAATCATAGAACACATCATGATCGTAACAATACTGGCATGGTTGTTTTTAATAATAATCATAAATGGCTTCTGTCAGGAAAAGAAAAATGTATTTTGTCTTCCAAATTAGTTTTTATTATATGAAACTAGGATAAATTGGTCATTATGGACTATAAATGTAAGCAGCAATGGCTGTTTACCAGATGTGCCAAAAAAAAAAAAAAAAAAAAATCACATAAATTTTACGACTGACTGACTTTTTACATAATCATTCATTTTCAGCCAGGTGAATAGCTTCAATTTCAACCTTGTAACTTTTAAACTAAAAACCTTTATTAATATAAGATTAAGAAAGTTTTATTTTATTAGGGCAATGTCAACTAATAATTGTGTGGAACAGTTCTCTGTTTAAAACTGTGGCTACTGTAAACACAAAATACACTCATCTTAATTTCATGGTTTTCACCTCACCACATACTAGCATTTTCGTCAGTTCAGGGATATTTGTGGTCTACCATTTAATTCTTCCATTCCTTTCAAGTTTGGGTTTTTGTTAATACACATTTCGCATAAATCACAGTGTCCAAACAGAAGACAGAGTGTAGTTGGACAATGGACATTACCTTATTTTAGTATTGAGATCAACTTGTTTTCCTGTATTAAAAATGTATTACTTCAGCACATTTATCAAGATGTTTGTTTTATTTATATATGCCAGGCACCTATCTGACAAACCACACATTTCTGAAAAAGTTGCCTTATGATATCAAAATGCTAAAAGTGTATAATGTTCAAAAATCATGCACTCTTCTAAAAGTGAAAATATCAGTTATATTTTTGCCTAATCAAAAATGCACTCTGATTACTTTTAAAATAGCAAGGGTGAAATTTTTTTTTCTATCTGACACCAATGTTGATTCAAGAAAAACAGCAGATGTAACCAACCTTAAATTCATGAATCATCAAATGAAACAAAAATCAAAGATAACTTTTAAATGCCCTATTTTAGATTTACAATGCATGTAAATGCATGAACATTCATAAAACTAAACATGATGAGTAATATACAAAATGAGTAAAACTTCCCTTTCCCGTGCTTCTATTTTCCCTAGTCATAAAATATAGTAGAAAATAATACTTCTTTCACAACGCATATCACACTGTAATAAAAGTTGGATGGGCCTCACAAACATTGTACAATTAGCCTGCTATAAATTTACTGTACCAGGGATTTATTTCACTTTTATGAATAACGTGTGCCAAATAACTGCAATGTGGAATTTAATCTCATTCCCAAATATGATAAGCAGATCAGCAAATTATAATCCAATTGTAACCCGATCAACTGAGGACTATGCAAGATCAGTATGACCAGGTGTACTTGGCACTTAATCAGATTTATCACAACATTTTGTAAGGGTGTTTCTGAAAATTGGTACGAAAGCTGCTCTAGGCTAATTGTTTCTACTGATTCATTTATCTACCACCCATTTCAATCTTCCTCATGTACAGGTCAGACGAGTACAGAGTGATCAAAGATGGCTGTGACAGCCTAATTAACAAATCAAAGGTGTGAAAAAGTGTACAACTACTCTGTTACATGTGCACTTGTGGACTACCAAATACTTTCAAGAATGTAACAGTACAACTCAAAGAGATTTTGTCTTTACAGACAGGTTTCACTTTTGAAGTAAATTTATTGACTCATCATAACCCACTCAATGGATTTATATTCACTTCACTGTAAAAGGGGAGAAAAAAGTTTGAGTCCATGTGCTAACATGATTTTATAGACAGCACTATTGCTATTTGTCTATCATTACTTTGCAAAACAAGGCCTATAAATACAGGTATGTTATGGTTGTGACTAAGTTTAAAGGGATAATAACTCTTCGTATGAGATCTATATTTCACAATAAAAACATTGTAAACAACTCATAGAAATATAATATATTCTGTTTTACCACAAAAAAGGCAGTTATAGCTGTTATTCTGATATCTGAGCTTGTCTTCAGACCACGTGACCTCCATTGACGGCTATACTCTGTTATAATCTCTTAAGAGATTTAAACAAAAAACCAAACTTTTTAGAAAAAAAACCAGGGACTAACTTTGAATGTAAAAATGGATTCATTAACCATTGGTAAGTATGGGAAAATTGTTGTTTACTCCAGGAAAATCCATTTTTTGTCCAAAACGAAGAGTTATTATCCCTTTAACTGATGATGAAAAGTTTTTGTGAAAACTACTAAATACTTCACAGTAAATGAATAATAACAATTTTGTGCATACGATTTTTTGTAGTTGTAAGGGGTTAACAGAAATTATAATAATATAGATAAGAGTCATAAGACTGTTATTCTTTGTAACTTGTGATTTAAAAAAAAAGTGCAACAGCCCTAAAATAAATTATCAATAAGGTAAAACTACAGTCATGTACACATAGAAAGCAACTCTATGATTCATATACTGATATGTAATCTTGTTGCTAACATTCTTGGCCATGTTGGTCACCTCACATGATTTAAGTGGGGTGTAACTGACATGGAAACAAATAAAACCATAAATATACTCACTATCTTTAGAAGTGTAACATTTTCCCTGAGAGATCCTAAGCAGCCCAAGAATGCCAGAATGAAGATGATAATTCCCAGTATAATTACAATGATTGTCACATCAAATATTAAGTCATATATGCTCTCTATTTCTGCAGATCCACTCTGACCAAGGCGTTCCTTCTCAATGTATGCCCACACTCCTATGCCAATCAAACCTCCACCAACGAGCTAAAATTAATCGAAAATTGAAAATATTAAACATTTTCCAATATTTAAATGCACAACAAACAATCTGACTTAACTAAGTAAACAAAGTTGGCTGCTTATAAAAAATAATTATTCACTCTGAAGAAAAAATTAAGAGGGAAATAGATGTACAATTAAAGGCACAGGGATTAAATTATTAGATGGAAAAACTTAATATAATGCACTTTGATTATGGTTTCACTATTTTCCCTTTAATTCTCAATATAATCTTTCAAATGTTCAACAGGATATTTTCAAAACACTGACCATATCTATTTTTCTTGACAATTTTATTACTATACGATCACAATGTGCCTCCAAGTAAAATGGTGAATTTTATTTTCAGTTTTTTTTTTTGTCTAATGAAATTAACATGGTTTAAAGGCCGCATAACTAAGTCCTGTGAATCATTCTTAAAAAACTTTTATTTTGATGTTAATAATTTTATAACTTTAAAAAATGTTAATTTAACGTAATGCCATCAGTGCCAATATATCAAATAATGTGCCAAAAATGCTCATCTCTTGTTCAAAATGAAAATGTGATAAATTTCAGACAAAGCACGACAAATGAATGAATCACTGCATATAAATCATAACATTTCACTCTCGCTGATTCGATACACTGATAACATTACTGCATGCCTCTATACACACTATAGTGACTTGTATTTATCAAACTTACCCAGAAAAAGAAGTTGAAAAAGAACATCAAATACTTCACAATCGGGCTGACGAATGTATCGTCATCTTCTGGGCCACAGCAGCCCATCGTAGACTTATTCCAAGGGGAAATAATCGCCAAAAACAAACACACTAACAGCAGTCCCTCTCTTGCGACATCGGACACTGTTTCCTGAATGCCTTCACTGCTTGCTTCGCGGTAAGGTCGGAGACGAGCTTTTGCAATGACAACCGTAAATATTGCTCAGAAGTCCACCAGTAAGTTAACTTAAAGTGTCATAAACACTTAATAGTGCTGTCACTAAAATAACCCTTCTTATTGCTGCATTTCCAAAGGGTGTACTGCCACACCCCAACCCCAGGTACTTGCGTGTTGGGACTATCTTGACCACGCAGGCGCATTACATTTCCATGAGGAGAAAACAAAAATGGCGGAAGAGCAGGTGAGTTTAGAAATTTCAAATAGCTGGACGTTTTTGTAACGAATGCAACCACAAAATATATAACTGATGTACACGAAATGTGTGTTTTATTATAATGCTTTA
Organism: Lingula anatina; assembly: GCF_001039355.2. Next base: position 234,456 of record NW_019774703.1, on the reverse strand, counting down.
ATCGTATGATTGTGAAGTAAAGTCATCATTTATGCGTGCAGAAAACCACCTGTTGTTTCAATGCATGATTCTCAACGCAATAACAAATGAATGTTGTGCGTGATTAATCCTGCCTACACTGTCCAGAATATTTCTTTTCTCGGATCAAAATAAGACTGTGTATTTGCAAATGCTACTGCATATTGTAGCTCTTAATGTGAATGTTAATTAAACTTGCTCTACAAGAGTTAATCTTGGCTTGATTAGCACAATGACATTAACATGTACCCTGGATGCTCCTAAGGTTTAAAACAAGGTAAAGGTGAAAAATGTTATGTTGCTCCTTATAGACAAATGCAAGTATAAAATAGTGTTGGCCCTAATGTCAAAAAGAGTAAATGATCTAGTGAGTGGTCAATTCAACGATAGATTGAAACTGAGTGTCTGCATATTCATGTACCTTTTTGCATAAAGGCATTACTAAATGTCTTTTCACAGCTTACAATGATTTTAATGCAGATGATCCAAGAAAATTTCCTTATAATTAAGGATGTGTTGATGTTATACAGGTTTTTAATATTTAAAAGGAATAACATAAGTCACAATTTTGAAAAGCAAGAAATAATGAAAAAATGTATACTGCAAGGTTTTCATTGGTTTCCTATGCATAGTACTGTAATCCATTCTAAATTTCATCGTTGTGTTTCAGGAGCTGGCCCAGCTAGAGGCACTCTGTAAGCAGCTCTACGAGACCACAGATGCATCACTTAGAGCTGAAGCAGAGAAAGCACTAGTCAACTTTGCTGTCTCTCCAAGTTGTCTTAGCAAGTGCCAGTTGCTGCTTGAACGAGGAGATGTAAGAAAATATTTTCTTGTCAAATATTAAGATTTAACAATGATGTAGGATTGAAAAGTGGAAAATGCATGCAGTTACCCAGTTAGTAGCGTTTGAAATTAGAAACAAAGTCTTTGGGACCACCATTTTTTTTTTCAGATGTGAAGAAAATTAGACCTATCAGCAAGGGAAATCACCATTTCTCAGTCAAATAAGTGTGAACTATTTTAGGTGAAAGAGACATAGGCTGATTTATTTTGCAAACCAGATAATATCCCACTGAATTTTTTTTCTTTCAGCCAATAAATTTAGATGTAAAACCTTACAAGGGTTGTAATAGGCTTTAAATTAATATTTTTACCCCATTTTGTTTTAGGAACAAATGATTCAGGCAAATATAGTACTATTGTTTTGTAAGAAATGTTGATATGCCCAAAATAGTCTGTGTTAAAGCTTTTATTATTATTATTATTATTATTATTATTATTATTATTATTATTTTATGTTATTCTTTATTATTTTTATGTCCGAGGGTTGTAGATTTGAAGCCAAATTAGTAAATCATGAGATGTACAGATCCAGATGGCAAGGCAGTGTAAAAGTAAACGTGTTTGTAACACTGTTATATTTTGCTTTATAATTCATTTCAGTCTCCATATGCGCAGTTGCTTGCTGCAAGTACATTAACAAAGCTTGTGTCAAGACCAAATCAGATACTTCCTCTGGAGCAAAGGGTTGACATAAGTAAGTGACATGGCTGTCTGAGAGAGATCAATTTTCCAAGTGACATCAGTAGTTAAACTCCAGTTATTTTGATATTAACCTGCATATTACACCACAGAGAACAGATTTCTGTTGTATAAAGTAGTTGTAGTTGTGACAAAATTGCTGTACTTGTCACATAATTTCATCCATTTTTTTCCCTAGTGTTTATGATTTTGAATGTATTATGATGTAAAACTGTTAAATCTGTTTTATTTTTCAACTGCTTGTCAACAGGAAACTATGTTCTCAATTACCTTGCAACAAGACCCAAGCTGCTCAATTTTGTCACTGTTGCTTTGGTTCAGGTATGTACTTTATACCCATTTCTGAGGTTTGAGTTGCTTTTCCTAATTCATTATATATACATATACTGTGCCTTAGCTTTACTACTCCCTGGAATACATATTACAAATAACATTTCCACATGCGAGAAGATGAAAATATCTAAGTTTTATACATTCAGTGCACATATAAAATGCTATTTGCATATTATTTATTTGTATATACTGCATGCTTGTTTGTTTGAACTGATATTATTTCCTTATTTTCAGTTATTTGCAAGGATAACAAAACTTGGTTGGTTTGATGTAAGCAAAGATGAGTATGTTTTCAGGAATGTTATAGATGATGTGGGCAAGTTTATACAAGTAAGTTATTTATTTATTTGCAATAATATAGTTGCATTGCACTTAATAAAAAAGGCTACAGATTGATGAAGTTTACATAATGTATGTATTCTTTTCACAGGATGAAATACTGTTGTAACAGACTGAAATAATTTACTTGCTACTGTTTAATTTCTTAAATATGAAAGGATGTGAAATAACCCTGAGCTGGATGTTTTCTGTTTCCAGAGTGGCAGCAGCCAACATGTTATGATTGGTGTTCAGTTATTGGCACAGTTGGTGTCAGAAATGAACCAGGTTAGTGAGGTACAGATAAGTTTCACTTTCTCTTTTCTTCTTTTACCCTTCACATATATGCACCTGTTCACACAGTAGATTTCCCTGATGCAGTAGTCATAGATCTGCATTGGTGAATTGTGTCATGATACTGGTTATCTTAATATTATCTTTTTTTTTTTTACTTTTTTTAAAAATGTGTAATAGTTCATCTTTTTGGAGTCAAAAGAAATTATGTTTTAAAGACATTCTAAACTGCAAAACACATTTAGTAATCTGTCATCATTTCTTAGTTCAGATTTTTTTAGTCAAACTCTTTTTCATTTTTGCTCCCTTGCGGGAAATGTGCTGTGTAACTGTAAGGTACCTTATATTGGGTGTATAGATTTATGTCTCCATAAACGGTATTAAATATTTCATATGAATTAAATAAATTGTGTCTGTTCAAATGTACCTCATCTAATGTAAATGGTGTCTTGAATTAGCCAGATTAAAATTTTGACATGAAATTGACACATTATGTTTAGTAACATTATGTTGAAGTTCCACTAGAGTCACTGCTGCCAAAATGTAAAACTTTTTAGCATTATTTCTAAAAGTAAATTCATATTGATATTAATATAAGAAATGAAAAAATTCACTGAGATAAAGCTGAAAATTTGTTTCCCATGGTTGTAGCACTGGCAGACCGAGAATGACCTGGTAAATATCTGTAGTTCATATCATTGGAATCCCATATTTACGGCTGCTGAAATACTGCTTTGAACACCAAAGTTATGTTGTAACTTGATAGAGTTTTGAGAGAGGGCTAAGGAGTCAAGATACGCATTTAATGTGGGCAGTTCAGGGGGAAAGTATCAATAAGAGTACTTGGTTGGATTGACAAAACTGTTTTCTTATGACTGATAACAGTATATACTTTTCAAATTGAAAACAAATTTTATGTTCATGATGGCTATAAACATGANCCCTAGTGTTTATGATTTTGAATGTATTATGATGTAAAACTGTTAAATCTGTTTTATTTTTCAACTGCTTGTCAACAGGAAACTATGTTCTCAATTACCTTGCAACAAGACCCAAGCTGCTCAATTTTGTCACTGTTGCTTTGGTTCAGGTATGTACTTTATACCCATTTCTGAGGTTTGAGTTGCTTTTCCTAATTCATTATATATACATATACTGTGCCTTAGCTTTACTACTCCCTGGAATACATATTACAAATAACATTTCCACATGCGAGAAGATGAAAATATCTAAGTTTTATACATTCAGTGCACATATAAAATGCTATTTGCATATTATTTATTTGTATATACTGCATGCTTGTTTGTTTGAACTGATATTATTTCCTTATTTTCAGTTATTTGCAAGGATAACAAAACTTGGTTGGTTTGATGTAAGCAAAGATGAGTATGTTTTCAGGAATGTTATAGATGATGTGGGCAAGTTTATACAAGTAAGTTATTTATTTATTTGCAATAATATAGTTGCATTGCACTTAATAAAAAAGGCTACAGATTGATGAAGTTTACATAATGTATGTATTCTTTTCACAGGATGAAATACTGTTGTAACAGACTGAAATAATTTACTTGCTACTGTTTAATTTCTTAAATATGAAAGGATGTGAAATAACCCTGAGCTGGATGTTTTCTGTTTCCAGAGTGGCAGCAGCCAACATGTTATGATTGGTGTTCAGTTATTGGCACAGTTGGTGTCAGAAATGAACCAGGTTAGTGAGGTACAGATAAGTTTCACTTTCTCTTTTCTTCTTTTACCCTTCACATATATGCACCTGTTCACACAGTAGATTTCCCTGATGCAGTAGTCATAGATCTGCATTGGTGAATTGTGTCATGATACTGGTTATCTTAATATTATCTTTTTTTTTTTTTACTTTTTTTAAAAATGTGTAATAGTTCATCTTTTTGGAGTCAAAAGAAATTATGTTTTAAAGACATTCTAAACTGCAAAACACATTTAGTAATCTGTCATCATTTCTTAGTTCAGATTTTTTTAGTCAAACTCTTTTTCATTTTTGCTCCCTTGCGGGAAATGTGCTGTGTAACTGTAAGGTACCTTATATTGGGTGTATAGATTTATGTCTCCATAAACGGTATTAAATATTTCATATGAATTAAATAAATTGTGTCTGTTCAAATGTACCTCATCTAATGTAAATGGTGTCTTGAATTAGCCAGATTAAAATTTTGACATGAAATTGACACATTATGTTTAGTAACATTATGTTGAAGTTCCACTAGAGTCACTGCTGCCAAAATGTAAAACTTTTTAGCATTATTTCTAAAAGTAAATTCATATTGATATTAATATAAGAAATGAAAAAATTCACTGAGATAAAGCTGAAAATTTGTTTCCCATGGTTGTAGCACTGGCAGACCGAGAATGACCTGGTAAATATCTGTAGTTCATATCATTGGAATCCCATATTTACGGCTGCTGAAATACTGCTTTGAACACCAAAGTTATGTTGTAACTTGATAGAGTTTTGAGAGAGGGCTAAGGAGTCAAGATACGCATTTAATGTGGGCAGTTCAGGGGGGAAAGTATCAATAAGAGTACTTGGTTGGATTGACAAAACTGTTTTCTTATGACTGATAACAGTATATACTTTTCAAATTGAAAACAAATTTTATGTTCATGATGGCTATAAACATGAAACATTGATTTTTTTGTATAGGAAAGGAAAATTTTGATAGAAATAAAAAAGAAGGATTTTAACAATGATTTTAAGGTGTTTGAACAATGCTTTATGATTAAAATCATTTCTCTGAAAACATTGCTATTCAAAACATTTCAACTCAAAGTGGACTAACAACTGATGACTTCTTAATCCTCTTCACCCTATTTATATCTGTTATCATATAGCTGAATATTTTGGTTGGATAGTCCAATATAAAACCATGACCATGGGACCCAATATTTTATGGCTGTCTACAGTGCTTAAATTTGAATCAGATTTATGTAATTCTGGACATGTTAATGAAATATTGCTGTGATTTTAAGCATAAATTTTGATGATTTTTTTGTGTGAGAATCGGTTACAGTTGAATATAACTGTTGTGAAAGAGTGTGTTTGATGCAGACCAGATTTAAGAAGACCAAGCATGATATTGCATCTTGCTATTTGCTATAAACTAAAAGTAATGGCCTATTGTAAAGGTGTTCTTGTTGTGATGTGTACAAGACTGGTATTGCCTTTGGTGTTTTATAATGAATTCCTGAATAATAATTTTTTAACAAAACTGCTGTGTGTGAACAATTCCCAGTTGTGCCAGAAAGAAATTTGTTGTTCATTTCCAAGTAGTTATTCTGTCTCATGGTCAACCTTGAACTAATAACTCAAGTGTTTGTCTCATTTTTTTACAAAGTTGAAATTAAATGATTGAGAAAGGTGCTTGCATGTGTTATAATCCTCAGTGAAATAATATCTAGTACATTGCTGCTTCATATAAGCACTGTCTTGTATGATAATATATGTAGAATTTTATATTCACACTAATTCTGTTGTAACAAATAGTAATACTATTTGTATTGTATAAATTAGTCATTTGATTTAAAGAAAATTTAGGTATGGCAAATCCTGAATAGCATCTTAGCTGCCTTTTTCTGTTGTAACTTGTGGTAACTATATAATTTAACAAGTAATTCTGCTTGTGAAAATATTAGATATAAGGTCAATTGGAATATGCATTAAGAATACCCAGTGTCAGGGGATGTCTTTGGTAGTCTCAAAAATAGAAGATGAAATTGATTTGAAATCTGCCTTTAATATAAGTAAGAATCATTAATATGTTTAAAAGATTGAGGAAAATATACAATTTGCAAAAAGAATAAATAAATAAATAAATAAAAAGGATAATAAAATGAACTTAAATAAAGAGAAATAAAAAATAGGTTCTGTATCAGGTGCTGTTTCAGGTGCATATTGTTCTCCGTGTCTTGTCTTAGTTGTGCTCCTTTTAGAAGTTCTTGATCAGACAAAATTAGAAGCTTTTGTAGTTCTATGTGTGCAGTATGCTTGGTCTGGTTTCAATACACTAATATGGATTCTCTTTGAATCTCTGTGGCTATTTTCAGACTTCGATTAATCAGGTTATAGAAATGCATATTGTTCAAAGTTGACTGGTTTAATCTTTGAGTTCAGTCTTTTATAGCACTTTCTTTTAACATTTTTGTCAGATGAAAAGAATTGAAGTGACAATTTGAGTTAATAAACAGTGAGTATTTCTTGATCTCAATACCAGCCAAGCATATTGTACTGTACCTTGTTATGTCTCTCTGTAACTTTGAACTTTTCCTGATCTAACCTAATACTAGTACGTGGGTAAGTATACTGCACATGTCAAATGAATAATTGCAATAAATTTGTCATCTTTGTAGGTCCCTTTTATTTTTAAATCACTGTTTGTGCATACAGTAATTCACACGCTTATGCCTTAGATATTCAAATAATTCTCTTTTATTAACTTAAAGTTAGACTTGATTTAAAACTAGTAAAAGTTGTGTGTAGATATGAGAGGAGAACACATGTGAGTGAATACTTACGGAATGTCATATGTTGTCTCCAGAAATTTAATAATTGCAGGGTGTTTGAGAAGGTAATTGAAAGAATAATTTATTGCAGGTGCTTCTCAAATTCTGTGCAGCCAGGTAATGATGAGGAAGCACTGTAAACAGAGCAACACCATGATAGCTTTTTTCAGTTGATTTAATACGTTCTGCATTGAATTATAAAGTTATATTTTTCTCTCAAGTCTGAAGCCAGTCGCAGCCTCACAAAGCACAGGAAGACTGTCTCTTCCTTTCGTGACACCCAGCTTTTCCAGATCTTCCAGTTGGCTTGTAGTTTGCTCAGGACAGCAGCAGGAAATATTAAAAATCTGGACTTTGGGGATGATAGTCAGGTAAACTTGATAGCTTGAAAATTTTGAATATTCCTTAGAAATTATTACACAAATTAGGATTCCATATTCATCAGAATCATGACAGATGAAATTGTTGATGTTTTTATGCACAATTCAGTTTATCTTTAGACTTTGCCATGCTGTCCCTAAATTGTAGTCGTTCAAAAGCAATACATTCTCAGGTGAATGCAACCTTTCAATTTCTTTAAGTAATGTCATTACTCTAAGAATATTGTATTATCTGATAAGACATAAGAATTTCATTCCTCTTTTCAGACTGGTTTATTGAGTCACACCTTAAAGCTTACCTTAAACTGTCTGACATTTGATTTCCTGGGCACCTCTACAGATGAGTCCTCAGACGATCTTTGTACTGTGCAAATACCCACAAGCTGGAGGTCAGGTAAGTGCTAGCTATAGGTTAAAGATTTCAGGTCATTTTTTTTTTTTTTTTTTTTTTTTTTTGTTTTTGTTTTTGTTTTCTGTAAATTTGACAAAATGGATTGAACATGGTCTCTTGTGTGATGATAAAAAAGTAAATTGTTTGTAGAGAGACACATTTTCTACTTATGCAGCATCACATTTCTCACATTCACCAGTCTGTAACTTTGATCAAGGGTCAAAACATGCCTTGTAGATAGATGAACCCTGTAAATTGTTTTGCATGAAAACCAATATTAAAGAAAATGTTTTTATTTCATTTAGAATTTTTTATTATGTACAGACACANTACTAAAAATCATTTGGACCTTGTGTAGTCAGATTTTAAACTTATTTTCTGTCTTGCAGCTTTCCTGGACTTCAGTACTTTGCAGCTGTTTTTTGACTTGTATGCAAATCTTCCACCTAGTTTAGCATCTATGGTAAGTAAGTGAAAAGTTGTAAAATTTGAATAAAGGGCTACTACTTAGGGGAAACGGGCACATTTGTCACTTTACTTATTGTGCTCTTTAGCAAGTTGAGTTGTAGAAAGACCTTTTTTACTTTGGTGGAATCTGAGAAAGAGATTATATCAAGTAGTTACAAAGGAGGGTGGGGAATGGAAGAAAGATGCATAAAATGTTTTTTCCTATAGATGTCCATTGCAGTATTCTGACTTTTTTTAAATTTAAATTTCAGGCCTTAGCATGTTTAGTCAACATTGCCTCAGTGAGGAGGTCATTATTTGATAATGTAGAGAGAGGCAAGTTTCTGAATGAACTGGTATCAGGGGTGAAAGCTGTGCTGGACAACCCACAGGTAAGCTGGGGTTATAACATTGCCTAGGCAAAATCCCAAGTGTCATATTGCTTTGGTCTCAGATTGCCTAGATTGGCAATTCAGTTGTGACCGAGATATATCTCTTTGGATAGGTTTGGATGAATTCATGCAGAATGCAGACAGAAAGAAAAAGTGTTTCCACCTTCACTCTAAAGAATGCTCACTAGAAGTTTATTACTCAGAAATTTGTTTGTATAGAAGCAGATCAGTAACTGTTATGTTTCCATTTTATTTTCAAAAGAGGTTATACAAAGTAGGCTTTAATTGTTACATAATTGCACCAAATTAAGCAGTGTCATGGTTTTTACAAACATTTTGAGCATCCCTGACCATAAGATATAGTATATTACGCTATTGCAATGGTAAGATGAAGTTCAATATATACACATATAATGGAAATTGTTATTTGTTTCCAGGGACTGTCAGAACCTGGGTCCTACCATGAATTTTGTAGATTACTAGCTAGACTTAAATCAAATTATCAACTTGGGGAGTTGGTGAAAGTTGACAATTACCCTGAGATCATCAAAAAGGTTGCAGAGTTCACAGTAACTAGTTTACAGGTAAGTTGGTGGCTTCTTAAGAACCTTAAGTTACACAAGCAGCCTTTGTTATATTATTATTGGGATTGATCTATCAGAAATGTTTCATCTATTTTTAAATAAATATGTTTATGTCAAAACGAAAAATAAGGAAATAAGACTATTAAGATAAACATTGAAAATATAATTTATGAACCAGTTGAGGATATTTTAGGTATTAGTGGGAGGGTACAAGTAAATTTTTGAAATAAATTTCATCATCAAGATGATATATTAAAGCATTACTCTTTTTTCCATAAATGGTTGAAAAATATAAAAAAACTACTTATCTGACCAATTTCATTTCAATCATAAATCTTGGTGTGAATATTTTGCTTTCTAGATGTGGCAGTTTGCCCCCAACAGTATTCACTATCTGCTCAGTCTGTGGCAGAGGATGGTGGCCTCGGTGCCCTATGTTAAGGCTACAGAACCCCACCTGCTGGAGACGTATACACCAGAGGTGACCAAGGCATACATCACATCTAGGCTGGAGTCTGTGGCTGTTGTATTAAGGTGAGTTATCCATGTTGGATTGGTCTTTTCGCTTAATAAATGGTGGGCTCAGTTTTTATTCTCCTTAAATCAGATAATAACAATTGATATTTCAGAAAATAAAATTGTTTATCTATTTTTAAGATGAACTTAAAGATACAAGCAAAAAATATTTATGGAATAGCAAATAAAGTTAACCTGGTTTTCTCCAGGAGTGAATATAGTAGCTATATTGATATGTATTTTAGGGAAGGAATAGAAGATCCACTTGATGACCAGGGACTGGTTTCCCAACAATTAGACCAGGTGAGTGGGATGAATTTTTTTTTTCATTAAAGATTCTCTGTGCTTGCTTGTAAGTCATATTATCACTGATAATAACTGAGTTATGCTATCCTATAAAGTATTAAAGCTTTTTGACATGAGTTGGTGAGTGATTGATGGAATAGGGATGTGCCTCTCTGTGAACATGCATACACTTGTTATGTGTATGTTTACTTGTGTGTAAGAATGTGCAACATTGGTATAAGTATGTGTAGTAGATTATATTGGTTCACTTATTGTCAGTTGTAACTTCTATTTTTTTAGTTTAATGGATAGTGTTATGTTGAAGTCTTTTTGTTTTGTTTCAGTTATCAACAATTGGTCGGTGTGAATATGAGAAGACATGTACATTGCTTGTTACATTGTTTGATGAGGCTGCCAATAAATATCAGGAGTTTGTGACAGCTGGGCAGAGAGGGTTCGATATTGCTGTTCAAGAAGGTACTGCAGCTTATTCTTAAATAATGTTTTCACTATGGCAGTTTATCAGATACTGTTAAAACTTTCATTTTTGCTTCTGGATGTTTTTGTAATGATTTTTTATACTAGTATCAGCAACTTTTTATGTTTTCTGTTTTTGTGATAATGCTGCTCAAAGTTCCCAAACTGTTACTAACCATTGGCCTTTAATAGTGTTATTTCATTTCTTTATTTATATTATTAATCAATATTATAATAAGTATTCTTAGAAATTTTTTCATGATTCAGTTTGTCAGTTCGGCAACAGTTAATCTGTGAAATGTATTCTCTATTTTAGGCCGCCTAACGTGGCTTGTATATATAATTGGTGCTGTGATAGGAGGACGTGTTTCATTTGCTAGCACAGATGATCATGATGCTATGGATGGGGAGCTGGTTTGCAGGTCAGAGCTTTGCATTGCCTAATTTTTTTTTTACAATTTTTATTTTTCTTATGGCAATGCAGCTAATTTTAATTCATCAAAACTTTAAAATAACCATGTATGGAAGCAGGTTTTTAATGTTGTTATCATGATATTTGTTATCAATTATCTAGACCCATGCAGTAGCATAGATATGGGGAAGGGTTTCTGGGGGTCATTGCTGATTTAACATTTTTTTTACTTTTAGTTAATTATATTCTTACATGCAACAATAATTGCCACATAATTTTTTTTCTACAAAGTTAATCCTTGTGTTGTCTTCAATTGATTTCATATTATACATATTTTGTCTAGTATTTTACAATATTAAGCCCCATAAAATGATGAAATAATATTAAGTGAAAGCTATTGAAACAGAATATGTATTTCACACAGGGTCCTTCAGCTAATGAATTTAACAGATTCCCGTCTTGCGGAAAGAGGGTGTGAAAAATTAGACCTGGCTATGCTTAGCTTCTTTGAGCAGTTCAGGAAGATTTATGTTGGAGATCAAGTACAGAAAACTTCCAAGGTAGCATTGTGCTTAAGAAAATAGTAAAAATTGCAATATTCTTAAGTTCAGTTTCTTGCATATAAGTTGTCGTTTTTTGTTGTTTTTCAGGATATTTCTTGATGTCTTTTTTTGTCATGATGCTTTATAAATTTCTATAGTTTTTCTCATTTAGTGCATATGTTTATTTACTGTATCAAAAAGTTTCTCAGCACTATGTCAGGTGTCCTTTGTTCTGTGATCTAGGTATATAGAAGGCTGTCAGAGGTGCTTGGGCTTGGGGATGAATCTATGGTGCTAAGTGTGTTTGTTGGGAAAATGTAAGTTTATAATTACAGTTTAGTCATTTCTGTTTTATAATCATTTGCTGATTTATAAATTATAATTGATTATTATTTCCAAGAAGGTATAAAGAACAAGACAGAATATTATTTCATGATGAAAATTTTTGTGTATTATGTATATGATATTGAACCATGTAAATTCTGGCTTGATTAGAATCTGATATTAAATCATATAAGTAGGGCTCTAATATATTATGTCAGCATTTTATTCCTTTGATGATTTCAGAATCACAAATTTAAAGTACTGGGGTGGAAGTGAGCTGATAATCAACAAGACGTTACAGCTGCTCAGCGACCTGTCTGTGGGCTACAGCAGTGTGCGCAAACTAGTCAAACTAGAGGCTGTGCAATTTGTTCTCAATAGCCATACAGTAAGTACAAAGGAGTTGTGATGTAGTCATATATATTTATGAATTATAGTTGCAATTTTGACGGGATTGATTATCTAGGGGTTTTATAAACACCTTGAGAAAAGTTAAATTTGGGGAAAAATGTGAAATATAAAACCATTGATATGTGCATTTGAAAATGGATACTAGAAAATTGAGGGAGATTTTGTTAGCTGCAATTAAAAAAGGAACAATTCGTTGAGAAAAGTCACTAATGAAAAGAAGATGAACTGCGTCTTTTTAATAAGAATTATATTTATCATGAAACATTATTTTAATTTTAAAATGTCTATTTCAGAGTGAGCATTTCCCATTCTTGGGCACTGCCAATACAGGCACCAATAGGATCAAAGACATGCGGTGCCGCACCATCTTCTATACAGCTCTGGGCCGCCTCCTCATGGTGGACCTTGGGGAGGATGAGGAAAGGTTTGAACTTTTCATGATGCCACTTACAGGTAGGATATTGGATGATAGCTGGGTTATGCCATTAAAGTGATATTTTAAGTTATCATTATTAGCAGGAAGAGGTGGAGTAAGAAAATTACTTATATTCAAGGTGTTTATAGCCTAGTAGAAATGTGTTATTACTGGTCAGTAAGACTGGTTTGTTAAATTGTATCTTGATCTTCAGGTGCATTTGATGCAGTTGGCAACATGTTGGCAGCAGCAGAAACCCCAAATTTCAGGGAAGCAGAGGTCAAGGTAGGTCAAGATCAAGAGTTGAGGTTAAGCAAGTTGGGTAGGTGTCTTAAACACTCTTGCAGCATTTTATATTTAGTATTTACTGAAAGATATTTTTAGTGGATTGTTTGAAGTGTGTGTCATTGCATTTACATTTACATGCAGTTATGTTCATGCATTGATGAGCATAGTGAACTTTGTTTCTGATTTATACATAAAATGTCTTTTTCAGAGAGCTTTGATAGGCCTTGCCCGGGATCTCAGAGGAGTTGCATTTGCATTTAACACAAAAACCAGTTATATGATGCTCTTTGATTGGGTGTATCCTTGAGTTTAGTCTGGAATAATAATAATATTACTTCAATTACCCCCTTTTCCTCATGATTGTAATGCTGAAGGTCATTAAAACTTGAAGAAAAGGATTTTTAGGTCTTGGTAGCTATTGTTTATATAACTGTTTACCGTTATGTTATATAAAAATATTGAATTTTTAATTGAAAAGTATAATTATTTTGCAGATGTCATTGTGAATTTGTCAGTTATTTTCATATCCCGTTCACTTTTCTTGACATGTATGTAGTTACCCTACATATACTCCCATATTGTTACGGGCAGTTGAACTGTGGTACCATGACCCAGCCGTGACCACACCAATACTCAAACTCATGGCAGAGCTAGCTCAGAACAGGTCTGTATGGGTACATCTCTTAAGACGATGATCACAGTAGGCTTTTTGAAAACATGATGCCTCACCCCACTGAAGGTGACAGGCAGTGAGAGCATTATCTTGAAATTAAGTTGTGAATTGGCTATAACTTTTACTATATAATCTCGTTGTTATTATGTCTTATCTGGAGAACGTTTAAATATGTGCAGAAAAGGCTGTGAATTATTAAACGAAGTTTTTTCTTAGCATGGCCAGTTTCATGTTGATTATCGGATACTTGCTACCTTTTTTTGTACTGATCTTGTCAAAATTTTGGTTCAGTTCATTTTAATTTTTTTTTTCACTAATGGTTTTCCATTTTGAAAATTGTCAGGGCATTGTAAGATGCTTTCTGTTTATTTGACATAGTTTTTTTTTTAATCCTGATATGGTATTTATAGAACCTATACGCAATTAGATTCATGAAAAATGCATTTAAAATATCTCTTTTAATTTTCTGTAATCTGCAGATCTCAAAGATTACAGTTTGATGTCTCTTCGCCAAATGGGATTTTGTTGTTCAGAGAAATCAGCAAAATTATGGTGGCCTATGGTAGGTGCATGTTGATTGAGTTAGTTGTGGTCCATTTAATAGTAAATTTTTTATAATGGATTATTTAAACTCGGTATTTAAAAGAAAGTTTCTTAAACTTGCAAAAAGTAAATTGGAGTAGAATATCTTGTAATATTTCAGGTTTGAATATAACAAAAAAAAAAAGAAGCACTATAGTATGTATTCAGAAAGTAATTATTATTAAATGTAATATTTTTAATTTGGAATTTTACATTTTCCAGGTTCACGTATACTTAGTCTTGGAGACATCCCCAAAGATCAAATGTATCCAATGAAGCTGAAGGGCATTTCTATTTGCTTTAATATGTTAAAGGCAGCATTGTGTGGTGGTTATGTGAATTATGGCGTCTTCAGGCTCTATGGGGATGATGCTCTGGAGAACGCTTTGCAAATGTTTGTGAAGCTTCTGTTGTCAATACCCCAAGGAGACCTTTTGGTAAGTCCTCTGCTACGGAGGAGCACTTTGAACAAAATTGAAATAAAACATAATGGGCAGATTGCTTTCATACAGCAGCTAATCTTTTAAGACTGTGAAAATTGCTATAGATACAAGTGTTTATATTATTTAAGATATTGATTTTGTGTTTAATTTTTTTGTAATTTTCTCTATTTTTTTAAACAGGATTACCCAAAACTCAGCCAAACTTACTATGGCCTTTTAGAATGCATAGCACAAGACCACATGACATTCATAAGTAATTTAGAGCCCCAAGTCTTTCTGTATATCTTATCCACAATATCTGATGGGCTCACAGCATTAGGTGAGTTTTATATAACATATACTAGATAAGGATTTTTTTGTTTCTTTGAATAAGTATATGGAACTTAGCTGATCCATTCAACTTTTTCTTTACAAATCCATTGGCAATGTTAAAGATTACAGGTGGTAATAGTGGAGAAATGTGTTTTTATGTTATAATCTGTAGCCTAATTGAAATTCTGTTAATTATTTAATTGCCTTATCAGTTTCAATTACAAACACAGGACTGTTTCTTAACTGTATTGTCACACCCAACTCTGTACTGTCACATCTAACACTCTTGCAATGATAATGTATAGTGCCCTGTGCACTGACAAGATGTACTTTTCTCCTTTTTCCCCTACAACAACGTTTTATATCATTTTCAGATACAATGGTTTGTACAGGTTGCTGTGCAGTCCTGGACAACATTGTTACTCATCTGTTTAAACGCCTCACCAAAAAGCACAAGAAACCCCACCCACATCAGGTTGGAGACAGTGAAACCTTCCTTAGAGTTCTGGAGTTACATCCAGATATATTACAACAGGTGAGTCTGTGTATTAACACCAGACAAATTTGGCATCTTTTGTTTAAACAAAGTGCCACTTCTGTCAGATAATCTGTATGATATGTTATAAAGTAGGAACACCATCTAGTGAATTTTTTGTTGAAAATAATAGAATGTTAAATGCAGTATACTTAATATGGTGAAATTGTATGTAAAAGACAAATTTAGGCCCTATAGAAACGACCTTTTTGCCAGTATACCAAACTTCTCTTTATGACCCCAGTTTTGTTTAACCAGACAGTCACAAGAATTTAAAGTCTGTAATTTTTTCTCTCAGATGCTTTCTACAGTTTTGAATATCATCATGTTTGAGGACTGCAGGAACCAGTGGTCTATGTCCAGGCCTCTTTTAGGTCTCATACTGCTCAATGAAGAAGTGAGTATTAGGCATGCTAGGTCTTATACTGCTCCCTATAACTCGATATGCCTTATATTACTAAGTTAAGGAGTGTTACATGCCAGGTCTTATTATGCACAATGAAAAATTTTCTATTCATGTAAGATCTTATGGGCCTCAAGGAAAGCATGGATATTTAAGTAAAGATTGAGAGTGGAATTATTGTCATTTCTGTGTCTTGATTCCATTACAGCTGTCTCGGTGCACAGTGGGTAAGATAAGATGTCAATGAAGAATGTTAAAAACAATGAATTTAATTTTTTTTTTTTTTTTTTTTAAATTTAAATAATCCCAAGTTTCTTTTTGGGTTAAATTTTTTTTTATCAAATAATGATTTTTTTTTTTTTTAATTTCAGTATTTCAACAAACTGCGAGACAATATTATTTCCAGCCAGCCAGCAGACAAGCAGCAAGCAATGGCACAGTGCTTTGAAAGCCTAATGGATGGCATTGAAAGGTCTTTGCTGACCAAAAATAGGGATAGGTAAGGAATACTTTTACCCTTGTGATATTCTGGTAGCTCCTTGTTAGATAGCATCGAATATTATATTTAATTTCTCAAAGCTTAAAAATCCTCTTTTTGATCCAGCAGATGAAAAGTTCTTACTTCTGTAATCTTTGGCAAAAATTAAAATCACAAAAGTTAAAATTACAAAATTTGTAAATATTTTTTGATATTTTGATAGGAATGTAATTTAAACTTTTTTCTTACCAGGTTTACACAGAATTTATCAGTTTTCCGTCGCGATGTCAATGACTCACTGAAAGCACCTACATCAAATGTTACTTCCTTGAATGACATGATGAGTTAACACTTGGCAATGTGGATATATTCCATCGGATACAGTGGTTAAGGTGATCTTGAAGACGGGGCTCTGGAGTAACGTCAAGAATACTGAGAGCATTCTGTTCGATGCCAAAATCATGGAAGGAAGAGAATCATCCGCAGAGGGGTTATGAAGCAGTGCATTTAATAAGCACCACATCCCAAGAATGAACATATGGTTGCTGGTGTTTTTCTTTTTGATGCCAAAGTCAATGAAAGAATAGATTTGTCATCACAACAGTCGTTTAACAGATGCCCGAGATAGGAAATAAAAACACTTCCACAAAGAAAGCAGTTCAATGTAGCAGTTTTAATAATAGGAGTGTTGTTCCTTGATCCAAAATCATGGAAATGCTTTGAAAAAATTAATAAGGTTTTGAAGAATGAATTCTTTGCTACAATGTTTATGAAATACAGAAAATCAATGTCTTATTTGATTCTTCTTGTGTAAGGAGGCATTAATTCTTATTGGGGGAAAAACCCACTGATCTAGAAGACGTATAATACAGGAAATGCCAAATTTTCATGGTTCCTTAAGAGCCCTGGTGCACTTTGTATTCATGCCAATGGTGAAATGAAAGAAGATATAAGATTGTATTTGTTCCATGTAGTGCTTACCAGTGCTTGAGACAGAGACCCAAATAGCCTTTCCAATCCAATAGAAATGTGGGATATTGTCATGGAATGCTAACTCTGACTCATCTGAAATCTTTTAAAGACTTGCTTATCAAGAGGGAAACAATTTCTGAGTGCATGAAGAAGGGTTGCATTATAAATGTTGATTCAAAATGTCTCGTGGAGTGATTGGGCCAACATGTAATAGTTGAGGTTATCTGCAGTTGGTGACACTGTCATAAGCTTGTGGATGTATTATACATTCAGAACTGTATGTGAATGCATGTAAATGAAGGATGCAAACACAATGCTAAACATTCCGAGATTTTGTTGTCCTACTAAAAGAAGCCTAGTTTGAAAGAGTAATGAATACTTTTAAAAAAGTATAGAGTATTTGCATGCCTTTCAGCATTTCAGTAACTGCCTGTTTATATCTTGAGTAGTTTGAATTTAAGAAAAGGTATGGTTTTACAAGATACAGTCAACAACTCGTGTTCATTTCAGTCTTAGTGGATTGCTGATATGAAATTCAATCACTGACATCTCATTTTAATAGTGCTAGTAGTAATTGCATTAGCTATTCCATTTCAAATGACATCATTTCATCAGCTATCACTACATTTTCATAATTGGAACTTGATCAATTGGAGAAAACTTATCTAATGATGATGTTTTACACTGCCATATTGAATTATAGTTTCTGTTGATGAATTAGTGGGCATTGCTTTATAACAGTAGGCTTGGGATGAAAAGCGCAGAAGGATATGAAATTTGATTTCAGGGGAAATGTCAGTTAAGATAACAATCTTGACTTCTAGATTTCATCTCTGGAAAAAATTGTCTATTTTTTTGCAAAGCTCTATAGTCTACCCTCTGTACAGAATTACCAGTGGTTGGTTGGTGGACACTTTAAAGGTCACAATTCTCTATCAAGACATCAATGTGGTTTCAACAGAATAGGTATTGGGTCCCTCACAAAGAATTATGCCAGATGATGCCCCTGGGTTGTTTTGTTGGAAGCAATAAATACTGTTGACGGTTGTATTGAGAGTGATGTGGCAACAAAAAGTCTGTATTCTGTGGATGGAACAGTTTTGCAAAGGGTCAAGCTTCTGAACTTTGTTTATATAATAAAGTGATGAAAAAATTCATTGAATCAACAAAATTATTTGTTGTTATGTTATTTGTTGAAGATTCATCCTGGAGCTGTTTTTGTTAAGGGCATATGGTTGCTTATTTTCAATATGCTAGCTGTATAAGGCAGATTTTGAAGAGCTGACACTGGGAAGCAAAAAGTGAACAAAAATAATTGCCTGACAAAGAATTTCAGGAAAACTTTACAGGACCTCTTGTCAAACATGCATCTACCCTTTGTTTACAATTTGAGCATTTCAATCACACACACATAAAACCCTCCAAATATGCAATCCAACTCACTGCATGCATGCCAGGAAGTATACAATTATGATGTTAAAATAGCCCAGCTAAGTTGGTTAACAGTCCAGCAAACATAGCCACTGTCTCATGAACGAGAGGCAATTGGTAGTTTGCATTTTCAAAGTACTTCTTTCATTTATTCAAAAACTACTAAACCAAAAACAACTGCTGAATTTCAAGAAATCTGCAAATTGATATACAAAATATAGTGAGCTGTATTATAAACAAATTTCTGAAATATTTTTAAAACTTATGTAAAAGATTATGTTAAAGCATATGCATCATGCAATACCTCACCTAAAATTACAAGAATCTCTTGTGCATAAAAGATTGAATACAGAATGATAACTGCATTATCTTTTACATCATTTTAAAGCAATTTCCTCAAATCCTGTGTTTCAATTCCTCATAGAAGTTGATGGCACGTTTGGATTTCAGCAGACAATCTTCCCAATCTGGCCAGAACTTTGCCTTCATTCGCTCCAAATACTGGCAAACGTTTATGCATTCCACTGAAAATAATTGTTTTGGCAAGTGAGGAAACTTTCCAAAAATAGTAAATATAATAATAATAGTAATAATGAAATTGGTAAAGAGATATAAAGCCATTAGATACAAAGCTTCATTCTGATGGAATAAGGTAATAATTCAACCCATTCAACCCATGCAAAAGAAATTTTTATGAAATACTGCATTGAATTATTAGTTTTATAAAACCAGTTTGCTAAAACAGGAGAGAAATATTTTTGAAGCTATTTTATTTGTGTTACCCCTATTATGCAAAAACTGTAAAAGGCTTTTAGTATTATTTACCCATCATTACAGTTTTCAGAGGGAGTCCATCTGGCATATGCCACAATATCTGTGACAGCATCCCCAGCAGAACACAGTCAATCTCACAAGGCTGATCCCCCATGAAAAAGGCCTTGTCCCCTGAAACCAGTTTCATATAACTCATCAGTCTGTCTGAAATGAAACTTAAGTGTTCTTTCATGCAAAAGTCTCCCATGGAGATTTATTACTGCAATGTCACCCTGTTTGGGCCCCTTCTTAGATTCTCTTATGCTAAGATACACACCCAGAAATATTTACAGTATTTGGCCTGTCTTTACCACATATCTGAAAAAATAATTATTATTGCAACAGCCTTCTCCAGCAAAGAGGATGGTGTTTAATTGGCTAAACCCATACCTAGAAAGGCAGAGATTGCTCTCAGATCATCAGCTCCTATCTGCTCCACTTGTTCTTTGGAGTGGCGACCTATCCCATGTGACCAACTACTTTTTCTGAAGTAGCGTAATATTATTTTTCTTGCAATCCAGGAGAGAGGCCATCTGACGTATAGCCCAATGAAACTGACATCTATATACGAATATGTCAGCAGAATGCACCTAAGAATAAATGGAAATATTTAGAAACTGAATTCAATCCTTACCGGCAATACAGATATTTGTATTTTAATTGCTTTGCACACCTTGTCTCTACTGTTTCTGGTTCACTTGCAAAGACAAAACCACGGGTAAAATGGAAGAAGACGAAAAGACACCACTCACTAAGCACACACATTCTGATAATGTTAAGCCTAGGTCCCAACTACGTTTTGGACGCATGTTTTTTAGGTTCCTTGTGTCCGACTAGGACGCAGCTAGATCGCACATAGCAGCTGTTGATCATGTCGAAAAGTTTCTATGTGCTGTTTGTGTCCTCCAAAAGCTGCACGATGGACGTGCTCCTCATGCACGAACTCCCATGTTTTCCACCCTTTTTTTTTTTGGCCGTAGACCACACGTAGCAGCCCGTACTTTCAGTTGGGACCTGGGCTTTATGTATTTTCAGAAGGTTGGGTATATTGATCCAAGTTGATCCCTGGTAATTGGAAATCTCAATAGTTCAAATATGATGATGTTTATGGAAAAAGTACCAGATTGAGTTACAGAGCAAATAGACTATCCAATAAAATGAGAGGCAACTTGACCAATTTGATAAAATATGAACATAATTTTTCAAGATGGGCATATTGGTTGACGAAAATATTATGGTTTAAGGCAATAAAAATGGAATATACCCAATGCTAATTTACCTCTCAAATACTAGTACCTTCATCTTGGTGGCCAATAAAAATTACAATAACCTCTCGACTCAAATCTTTTCCAAAATATTACTCCTCATTTCAGACTAGGTTATTTATGTAAATTCCAAAAATATAAATCTCCTACTTCCAGTTTCACAAAGAACATCACTTCCATTACTGAGGTACAGTTAAAAATAAAGTTTGAGAAAAAAGTCATTGCTCTGCATTTAACTGAAGTTTATTGCCACCGACTGTTCCTACTCTATTACAATTATTTCATTATGAAAAAATTTCTCTGTGCATATTTGACAATAACTATGGCCTGTTTATTTCGTATATCCAAAAAAGGAACAAAAGCAATCAACATTCACATTTTGTAATTGAAGGGTTCATTAAAATATACATAAAGAAACACAAATTAAGACAACCATACAATAAGTATGATTCAATAAACTCTTCAATAAACTCTTGAAATCACCAAACAATGTAACATATAATAGTAAAGCATAATAAGCTCTAGAAACACTTTTAATTCCTTGGAAAAAATAGGTGACTATATAAAATGCTTTACAAATTATTTGATTTACACTGCAACCTGAACTGTTAGCTCTAACAATAACCATAACCTGAAATATTCAAGAAAAAAGCGATTTGTATCGAAAATATCAAGCACATTATGTGCAATCATATATACATGCTAACATACAACGTGTATCAGCATTGTAGCATTAATGAAGGGAGGTATAACATACATTTTTGAAAAAAAAAAAAACAAAAAAAACAATACAAATGTTGTTAGTTTCCAAAATGTGTACTTTCAAACAGGTGAATTATAAAAACTCTGCTTATTTCACAAGTGCACAACCATTACATTCATAAAATCAAGTGTTAACTGTATATCAAAATCAAATCAGCATTGTAGCAATTGCATACAGAGGTATACAAATGAACATACCAGTATTGTTGCTAAAACAGTAAAAATGTTGTTACTTTCCCTTAACACTAATACCAGAAAAGGAACCACAAAAAACTTGTCAAAAATATATATATATATATTAACATCGAAAATAAATTGTATAATATGTTGGACTATCAAAACTATTTCATCAATGACTGTTATGATCCCCATTCTGCATCAGTAAAACTATGGACCTGTTCACTGAGCCAAAATCTACCTTTGCTGGGTCCTTATGTGTACATCTGAACATCAGTAGCACCAAGAATTAAGAGATTGGGTAGGCAGAAATCATTCAGTAGTAAATGGTTGATACATCACACAAAACTGTATCCATAGTTAAGCAATAGTCCTACGGTTTATGTATACATACAGAAAAAGAAATCAAGCTTCACATGTTCAAATCATTTGGGTAGTCAATTATGTTTATCACCTGTACTTATGAAATTACTTCTGACATATGTAATATATCCACAGGGTCAAGGTACTGTTGGTGCGAATTTCTATCAAAGCACTTCCCTTCAATTGGCATCTCCACATTTAATAATTCTTCTCATTTCTAAGTAAGTAAAATTATTTGCTCCTCAGTTTTTATTCCATTGATTTATGTAATCTTCATCTTATATTCTAACACTGTATAATCTTATTCCATCTTCTTTCTTTCAGGTTCAGTGATATTTTCATCCCAGTCTGGCCAAAAGCGCTCTTTCATTCTGTAGCAATATTCAATGAGGTTTGGAAACTCTTCTGCAACGAATGTCATAGTATAATCATATATTAGATAGTATAATCACAAAGAACCCTTAAAGCCACAATGAACACAAGGCCTTTATACAGCAAAGATTTAATTTTCCTGGAAATTATAGCAATTTTAACAAGGTATATCCCATTCAAAACCATATAGCAAATTAAGATCTAAAGCCCATTTTCAAGTTCCAAAATTCAAATTTTTATCATTTTGAGTGAAATCAGCAGTCTCAATATCCATTATGAGAGTGGCTCAAAAATGAGAAACTTGGTATTCAAGCAAACCATCCTTCCTAAAATACAATACAATTCAGCAATGCTTGACAGACTTTGGCTTGTATTCAATAAAGGCAACTGACTCTCAGAAGATTTAGATTGAATTACATTTAGATACAATTGAAGATAATATCTACCAACTTCACTAATCAGGCACTGGCCAGTGAACCTACTTTTGATCCATATTTCATGTGGAGAATTTGGCATTTGCCAGACTACTTGGGCCAGCATACCAAAGACGGCACAGTCCGCCTCACAGGGCTCATCCCCCATCAGGAATGGCTTCTGACCTGAAATTATCAACAGGTTATCTTCATATATTAGGTACCAGGTATTCTTTCCATGGCATGTTTAAATGGGATGCTGCACCAAGCAATTTCATAAATTTATAGAAAACCATACTCATATCAATTACTGTAGTTTAAGACTTGCATCTACCTTAAACTTTTCTTGAACATTTAGAGGTCAAAAAGGATAAAAACATAGTAAACATACAATTATAATGATGATTGATACTTTGTAGTACCAGTAGTTTATGACAGTTGGCATTATATCCCTTACTAAATACCAAGTCTAGTATAGAGGCATTAACACATATATACATATGTTACCATATTTGTTTAAATAAAATATAACACCTGAAAGTTAATCAGGCTAATAAAAGGTAAAGGTGCATGTAAATATAATGCTAAACTTTGGTTTATGAAAATAGCATCACAGTAAGTAAAGAAACAACTGAAATATCTGTTAGATGCCTCTAGTACAACTGATGAGTTAGTGCAATTGTTGTCTGGCTGAAGCAAAATTAAAAACAAATTACACGCAGCTACACCACTAATAGCATGAGGTACACTATTTCCTGCAAAATAAAGCAGTTTGTTCAAGATTATACTGAAAGTTAAACCGGTGAATACATTGTCATAGCATACACTATTCAATTCCTACACAATTTGAAAGTTATTATACCTCTGAATGCTTTTGTCCAACACGTAGGACTTTTTCAGTCAATCTGAGACAGTTCCTGGTGAACATCATTCACTATAACAATGCCCCAGATGACTTTCTGATGTACAGTGTATTTTATCTGTCTGAATCTACTAATGAAACAGCAAACCATCTCCATATATCTATCCTCACCTTAAAAACTTAATGTTCTAATTTAGTTCTTACTCAGATAATCAGACAAAGCTTTCAGGTCATCCTTCCCAATTTTTAACACCTCCTCTTTGCTGTGACGTCCTATTCCATGTCCGTGCACTTCAGAATTGACTGTTCTCCTTATCAAGAACAAGGGCACAGACAAGCGGAGATTTTGAAACAAATATTGCAGATCCTTCTTTGTCCCATACAACCAACGCTGCATGACTAACGTCCTGGAAATGCAGAGTGCACTTTACCAGTATATTAGGGCAAACAATGAGTGTTAGACCTTTAAAAAACTTAAATCACCAAGAAATTTACTCAATACAGGGGCGGATTTAGGCCATCTTCTGGGTCTTCCGGAAGACGGTCAGATTTTCAAGTTTACATTGACGGGTATCTAATGTTTTCTGTCGGAAGACGGTCAAAATAGAGGATGGTTCAACAAAGATCATTTAGAAGACTGTCAGAAAATATCCCTGGTTCCGCCCCTGCAATACCATATAAAATTTAGTAGTCTCATTTATAATTATATAAAAATTTTACAAGTGAAGTAAGCCAGTCTCCATCTCCAGTCTGGTTCAAAAATTAGAAATTTAACACTCAAAACTTAATTTACTGGTTGTAATTTTGTAAATATCTTGTTGATTTAGGAAAATTAATAATGATCTAATTCCCAGGAAAAAAGTTTTGTTATATTATTTTTAACAGTACTGTTATGTTAAAGCTCAACATTCATCGTGTCTTGTAACTTTATGAGAAGTGATTTTAAAATCCTTTAAAGTTCTAATCTCCCTTTTAAATAGCCAGATCTTATAGCTAAAGGGGATGTTGCATCCTTTATAAGAAAACATGTTATGAAATATCATTCATTATCACAGTGAAATGAAAAACAAAAAATAAATGTTATTCTGACCATAGACAAATATAATCTGCCCAGGTTCTGACTTGACTTAATCCAAGTTTGAATATGTAACCAAAAGGAGCATTAAAAAAATATTAAAATTAAGTTTTTGAAGAGTGTATGATGAAAGGTGTTTTTCTAATAAACACAGGTGTCAAGCCTCTGGAGACAGTCATACCCTGACCTTGGTAAGAACATGAGATCTTTGCATAGACAGCATATGCCGTGGTGTATTAAGGGATGTCCTGACCTCCCCCTCCCCTTCGATTTCTGAAAAAAATCACACCAATGGCCCTCTCTTGTAATTAAAATTTTTACCTCCCCCCCCCCCTTCGATTTCTGAAAAAAATCACACCAGTGGTCCCCTTTTAAAATACAAGAATTTTGACTAGCTGAATCATAGTTTTGAACTGTACCGAATGGCTCCATTTGCCCTCTAAATACCAAAAGGGACAATCAGATATTTTACAATGGTTTTCCTTGCCATTTGAAAGCCAGTCTTCTGAAAATGTTTAAGAAATCAACTCATTTTAGTTACATACACTGGAAAAGCAAGGAAACAAATTCTCTAACATGGAGCTGTGTTATACAAATGAAAATCTTGGTGTTTGTGAGTTTTAAAATATGCCAGTTATTGAGGGAATTAAAAGCAAAGCATCATCTACAGTTCAATTTCAGTCTATTACTAATCAATCCACCATTAAATCAACATTAGTAGTAGTATTACATGAGGGAAATTGCTTTGTTACAAAAATAATGTAAGGGGAGGAAAGATTAGAAATCACAGAAGAATCAGACTGTGAGTTTTAAAAATGGAAATAATCTAAAACAAAATTACCTAAGAAGGTGCCAAGAGCTTGGATATCTTGCTGAAATATTGACATGACTTCTTTGCTGGTGTGCCTTCCCATACCTTGGGCTTTAGCATATCCAACAGCTTTTCCTTTTAATTTGTAGTAGAAGAAAAGGGCAACAGGTCTTGGGTAAGGAAATAGTTTACAAACTTCCTTTTTGGAGTCATGAATCCAGTTCCACGAAAATAAAACCCTGAGATGTAAATGTCTGTATACAGTTATCATCTTCTGAGCATTCAATTTTTTATTTCCCTTCTTTTCCTTTATACTTTTTCAAAGCAGCTTATATTGAATAATATGATCCTTTTGCTGTAAACTGATTCAATTAAGTGATGACTCATTGTAGTAATTTTGTATGAAAAGGTTGAACACAATAAACACTGAATAACAGTTGCAACACTTTGAAGAGGCATGTATAGAACCTGATTTGGGACTTATTGTGCTTTTGTTTATTTGATGGAGGGTAATGTGTAACTGTTGCTTGCAGTTACAAATATCACCATACACAACTTTATATTATTCAATTAGTTATATTGACCTTAACATTTAAGAACATTTCAGCATTTCAACATTTCTCTAGCAAATTGTGTTGTGTAGTTGTTTATATATCATATGGTATATTTTGCTTACATATAATATAATGTGTACATGTGCAGTTGTTATAATAACTTTACACATTGATTTTTTTCTATTGCATATTTTCAATGAATAAAGTATTTTTGAAACATATCAATATAAATGACATAAATGACATGGAGACATTAAAAAAGGCCTGAGTCTGAAAGAAATACAATGTAATAACCCAAATGTTACAAAATGTCATCAAACTGAGTCCAGTGAGTAAAGCCACCAATCAATCTAACACCCCATTTCCATAGATTAGATCGACCTACTTTAGATCGACCTAACTCCCTGGGGGTTCACGCTAAATAGCTGTCAGCCAGGCGGACACGAAAGTTAATTACCCCCTTAAAGCTTGTAGTAGGCGGGATGGACATTTAAGTCGGATTATCTGAAAGTAATCTAGTGAGACTCCCCGCGGGGATAGATCGATCTAAAATCTATGGGAATAGAGCCTAAAAGATCACAGTTTAAATTCCACTTCACAGAATGTAGCACAGTTTGTATTCACTAACCATTTCCAGCAGTACTGAAAATTACACTTGCCATTTAATTTGATCTTTCTTTTTTTTATTCAGAACTAACCAAACATCAGGTACTTCACAAATAGCGCATGAAAAATTCACAATAACTCAACAACCATATCTCACCAGTAGAGATTCTCCTCTGTCATCTTCTGGAAAGCTCTGGCAATGGCCTTCTGTTCAGCAGTGAGGTGGGCATTAAGATCTATACCACGTTCCTTGTTCAGGTACTCAATACAGAACTGAGAATCTGCCACTGCCACACCATTGTATTCCATCCATGGCGTCTTCCCCTTCGATGACATTTTGCCTGTAAGGTCATTCTGAAATTGGAGTTTGTACTACATTAGTGAACAAATAAACAGCATGCTAAACTTTTGAATCTTCCAGGAACAGATCTTAATCTGTATATTCCTTGTGTGTGTTAGAACAACCAGTCAACTAATGTCACAGAGCTTGACAAGGTCTACAGATGGCACAGAGAATGTAAAGAAGGCTCTTCATGACAGTAGAAGTCTTGTATATTACTAAGTTTAAATCCTTGACTTGTGATGAGGTTTTATGTTTTATTTATTCAAGGTTTTAGTTTTTACACATGCTGCTTTTTATAACCTAGCTCCACCATATATAATTGATCTAGTCAAACATTATAGCCCTCAAAGATCCCTGAGGTCTGGTGACATACTTTTACTGAAGGTTCCCAAATCAAAGTTAAAAACATATGGTGACATATCATTTTGTGTAGCTGCACCAGTAGATACAACTTAAAACAGTTTATTTGGGCTTAGAAAATGTAAAACATCATTTTTGACAAAATGGGTAAAATGAATGACATACTTCACTGACCCAAATTATCAAATTTTAAAAGTCTCAAATATTACAGCATTAATTCTTATTTCATCAAAGTCTAACCAAGCATCAAACTGCTAATTTACAAGGCTTTTCAACTGGGAAATACCTCATAAGGAATGTTAGCCATCCTTAGATAGGTTTCCAGCTTCAATGGAAAAGGTGAAATACTTGGTGCTTTGGGGCCACGTCCAAATTGATACAGGATCACTGTGTCTTTGGGGGCAATTTTCTTCTCCCTCAAATGTAAAAATATGTCAGTATAAATAAAATAAGCACAGGTTAATTACTTTTTTCATGATGACTATTTTCATTTGAAAATGAAAATAGTCATCATTAAAATAACAATATGGTTGTTCACAAGTTCCTCAAAATTTGAAATTCAGGGAAATATTTTAAAAAAATTACCCCCCTGCCTTGTTTCCCATTATAACTCTTCTGCGTGTGCTTTGGAAGATACTCTACTGCATATATGTATCAATTTATACTTCCTATATTGCACGCAAAGTGACCAAAAATCTTTAATTTGATTATACATACGCCTTCTTCACATGCTTACTATTCTGCTTTGGAAGTCCTGGTGTTAAATTTTACACTGTATGTTCATGCCTAGCTCCTTTACTCAGTTGTTAAGTGACAAATTTCAAGTCTCTTTTACGGGGGCGTCTCGATAGTCCGAAGGTTCATTGGTCCAATGGTTCATTGGTCCGAAAAGTGGTAACATTTTCATCGATTTTTTAATCAAGGGTTCATTGGTCCGAAGGTTCTATAGCGAACATTCGGACCAATGAACCTTTGGACTATTGAACCTTCAGACTATTGCTACGGCCCCCTCTTTTACATTATTAAGTGGGTGAAAATTAAGTGGGGCAACTTTTGAGTCATTTTTGAAAGTGGCATCTAAAAAAAAAAATAACAAACATGGTGTCACTAAACTTAAACATTTTTTTTATCCAAACGAGATGGCACAAAAATTTTAACAGCTTATTCGTACTCAGACACGTAGTTATCTGTGTATTTTAATACATTTTTTGAAATTTAAAAATGTCAAGTCTCTAGCCCACATGAGCTTAATTAGAACAAGGAGTTATAACTCCTTGATTAGAAGAAGGTGTGGACCCAAGTTTAACCCTAGCCCGAGGGCATGCAGTTCATGGGCCTGCGGGCCCTTTACTTCAGCCTTAACTTTAATGCACATATGTACATATGCAAATTTCTATGCTTCAATCAGTGTAAGGCTTTACTCTGACCTTGAATACATAAATGTAGCACTGCAGCCATGAGGCCCTATCTGCAGCAAATTCGGAGCAAAATTACATGTAGGGTACATACTATAAGGGGCCTGCCAACTTTATTCACCTTCGAGTAAACCGCTTCACAATGACGTATCCAAAAACAACACCAGCTACTGCACAGCTGAGTTTAAACCACTTGGAACCAAGTATTTCATGTAGATTCTCCATTGCGCCACTTGCTATGTTCACACCTGTACTGTACCCACTATTATACTAGACTGTCACCGTGTGACCTACTTTTCAGGCTTTTTAACCTTGGACTACTTCAAAATGGGGGTTGATTTACATGTAAAATCGCGACCAATTTTCGTAAGGCAGATAACTTCCATTTCTATGAAATGCGGTTCATTTTAAAACGCTTCTGAAACACGCAGAAAAAATTCAGCTGGAGAATTGCATACAGAATGTGATCTTCAACTATTTATACATCTTTGGACGAAGTTTCTCTAACGCACTCCTATTACAGAGGCGGATCAAGGATTATTTGAAGGGGGTCCCCCCCAACCCCAGTTGGCGACCAGAAATCGAAGGGGCGGGGGGGGGGCAGGACCAGCCTGACCCCCCTACCCTCTTAATCCGCCACTGCTATAACGCTCTCTGGTAACTCGGATGAATAAAACTACTTTTCTCGCCAACAAAACCACAGGTGGAATATGACGACTCCTGTTTACGCCATACCAAGTCACATGTCATCAAACCTAGCAAATTATTCTTTAGTCACTAGGCCTACGTGCAGATTATAAAAAAAATTCGCCCAAGCTCGTAAATCATGGTAAATACGGGTGCTAACGCAAAAAAATTCGCGCTAGGTACATCCCAGTTGAACACCTGTAGTTAGAGACCACGCCTGGCTCAAAACCTTCCTTTTGGATATGGAAAACGTTATTTTTAAAACATGTCCGTTCATCTAAAGAACGACCTAAACGGTGACGATAATTACTCACAGTTAACTCTTACGCATAAATAAAATTCGTTTCATTTTAACAAACACGGATATGCTATACGAGTATGAAAATGACCCAATGGCATATTTTATGTCCAAATATATTTCAAAGTTACTTTATTGTCTTTCAAACTTTAAGTACGATTAATCCTTCAAATGTTCCAGTATATTGGCCAGCAATTTCAAAAGGGGGGGGGGGTTCTTTTTCTTAAAAATTGGACCTTTTTCCATAAAAACGTCTTGTACATAGATCAAATTTTACCCAGAGTGGACCTTTTCCCAGCAAAAGGGGCGGCTCTCTCGAACCCCCCGAACCCCCCCTGGCTACGGGCCTGTTGGCAGTAAGAAGGTCTGACTGATATCCATATTTCTTTTCGAAATACGTGGAAGACAACCCGATCTCAAGGAATCATGATTCACTTAGAAATAAGTTATTTTTTAAAAATCGTATAAACCGTCTTATCCAAGTGCAGGAACGGTACGGGTCGAGCAGTGAATCGTGAAAAAAAGAATTTGCTTTTATTTCTCGAGAAAAATATCGAAAATATCGAATATTAGGCATAAAATGTCCTGTTATATTACGATAACTGAAGTCGTAATAACGAATACCTTAGGATTTTAAAACCTCTTCATTATAATTTAATTATTTCTTAATTTTTCATTCAATTTTTCAGCCCCAAATTTTCATTCAGGTCACAATTTTACTTTGGCTTCGTGACCTCTGTTCAAAACGCACGGCGAAAAAAAGTCATTTCGGCCCGAACTGTAATTATGAAGATACAGTTTTCTACTTACATACAAAGAGGTACGTCTTATCATTGTAAAATCAGCATTTTAGATCGTCAGTCGTTGAATACAATGTCATTTTAACTTTGAAAGTATTCAGAGAAGTCTGTCGACCATCAAGGGTACATGTATTACATTATTGGGGACGAATAATTGGCGCAAAATAAACAACTTCATGCAATGGAAAGGATTCAGGGCCCTAAATATCGGTTAGGAGGGGGGGGGGGGGNAAAACCATGTGTACCGCCAGCGCCTACGCTGGTGGTACAATAACCACAGTTAAATTACTATTTTCATGATGACTATTTTCATTTGAAAATGAAAATAGTCATCATTAAAATAACACTATGGTTATTCACAAGTTCCTCAACATTTTAAATTTGGGGAAATATTTTTTAAAAAATGTTACCCCCCTGCCTTGTTCTCCATTAATTACTACTTTTCTGCACATGCTTTGGAAGATACTCTATTGCATATATGTATCAATTTTTATTTCCTATATTGCACACAAAGTGGCCAAAAATTTTAATTTGATTACATATGCCTTCTTCATATGCTTAATATTCTGCTTTGGAAAGTCCTAGTGTTAAATTTTTAACTGTGTTCATGCCTAGCTCCTTTACTCAGTTGTTATGTGACAAATTTCAAGTCTCTTTTACATTATGAAGTGAGTGAAAATCAATTAAGTGGGGCAACTTTTGAGTCATTTTTGAAAGAGGCATCTAAAAAAATTAACAGACATGGTGTCACTAAAACTTAAACATTTTTTTTATCCAAACGAGATGGCACAAAAATTTTAACAGCTTATTCGTACTCAGACACATAGTTATCTGTGTATTTTAATACATTTTTTGAAATTTAAAAATTTCAAGTCTCTAGCCCACATGAGCTTAATTAGAAGAAGGTGTGGACCCAAGTTTAACCCTAGCCTGAGGGCATGCAGTTCATGGGCCTGCGGGCCCTTGACTTCAGCCTTAACTTCAATGCATTGAAATACATGTACATATGCAAATTTCTATGCTTCAATCAGTGTAAGGCTTTACTCTGACCTTGAATACATACATGTAGCACTGCAGCCATGAGGCCCTATCTGCAGCAAATTCGGAGCAAAATTACAGGGTACATACTATAAGGGGCCTGCCAACTTTATTCACCTTCGAGTAAACCGCTTCACAATGACGTATCCAAAAACAACAACACCAGCTACTGCACAGCTGAGTTTAAACCACTTGGAACCAAGTATTTCATGTAGATTCTCCATTGCGCCACTTGCTATGTTCACACCTGTACTGTACCCACTATATACTAGACTGTCACCGTGTGACCTACTTTTCAGGCTTTTTAACCTTGGACTACTTCAAAATGCGGGTTGATTTACATGTAAAATCGCGACCAATTTTCGTAAGGCAGATAACTTCAATTTCTATGAAATGCGGTTCATTCTAAAATGCCTCTGAAACACGCAGAAAAAATTCAGCTGGAGAATTGCATACAGAATGTGATCTTCAACTATTTATACATCTTTGGACGAAGTTTCTCTAACGCACTCCTATTACAGAGGCGGATCAAGGATTATTTGAAGGGGGTCCCCCCCAACCCCAGTTGGCGATGGGTACGGGTTCGAAAAAATTAGGTATTTTAGAGGGCGAACGGTGCCATTTGGTACGGTTTAGAACTATGATTCAGCTAGTCAAAATTCTAATTTCAAGAGAGGACCAGAAATCGAAGGGGGGGGGGGGGGCAGGACCAGCCTGACCCCCCTACCCTCTTAATCCGCCACTGCTATAACGCTCTCTGGTAACTCGGATGAATAAAACTACTTTTCTCGCCAACAATACCACAGGTGGAATATGACGACTCCTGTTTACGCCATAACAAGTCACATGTCATCAAACCTAGCAAATTATTCTTTAGTCACTAGGCCTACGTGCAGATTTAATATAAAAAAAAATTCGCCCAAGCTCGTAAATCATGGTAAATACGGGTGCTAACGCAAAAAACTTCGCGCTAGGTACATCCCAGTTGAACACCTGTAGTAAGAGACCACGCCTGGCTCAAAACCTTCCTTTTGGATATGGAAAACGTTATTTTTAAAACATGTCCGTTCATCTAAAGAACGACCTAAACGGTGACGATAATTACTCACAGTTTAACTCTTACGCATAAATAAAATTCGTTTCATTTTAACAAACACGGATATGCTATACGAGTATGAAAATGACCCACTGGCAGATTTTATGTCCAAAAATCTTTCAAAGCTACTTTATTGTCTTTCAAACTTTAAGTACGATTGCCCTTCAAATGTTCCAGTATATTGGCCAGCAATTTCAAAAGGGGGGGTTCTTTTTCTTAAAAATTGGACCTTTTTCCATAAAAACTTCTTGTACATAGATCAAATTTTACCCAGAGTGGACCTTTTCCCAGCAAAAGGGGCGGCTCTCGTAACTCGAACCCCCCCTGGCTACGGGCCTGTTGGCAGTAAGAAGGTCTGACTAATATCCATATTTCTTTTCGAAATACGTGGAAGACAACCCGATCTGATGGAATCATGATTCACTTAGAAAAAAGTTACTTTTTAAAAATCGTATAAACCGTCTAATCCAAGTGCAGGAACAGTACGGGTCGAGCAGTGAATCGTGAGAAAAAGAAATTGCTTTTATTTCTCGAGAAAAAAATAGATTTGGCACGAAAATATCGAATATTAAGCATAAAATGTCCTGTTATATTACGATAACTTAATAATAATTTATAATAATAATAATAATAATAATTTATTAGATAAAATTGCAACCCTAAGGTTGAAGTTGTACAAAGAATGTTTAAAAGAAAAATTGACAATAAACTTTAAATTATAAAACAATAAATTATTCTTAAAATACTACAAATTAAAAAGGCATCCATAATTACTACAAGTTAAAAAGGCAATAATTAATAAAGGAATTTATAAAACGTTCCGTCTTCACTTTTGGTTGTAAGAATTTGGTGTTGTTTCGTAAAGGGCGGGTGTTTCTTTCAGGCAATAAATGACTTAACTTTTCACAATTTTTTAATTTTGTATAAAACCTCTGATACAACAAATGTCTACGTTTGTCTAGGGTGTCAATGTTACAAACTTTTAAGGCATCATCATAACTGAAACCCGGGCAAATAATCCTTAAGGCTCTCTTTTGAACTGATTCTAGACATTCAGATTGCTCAGCAGTCAGACCTGGTCCCCATACTGGACAGGCATATTCTAAAACTGATCTTATTACAGACTGGTAAATAGTTAATAAATCTTGTATGTCCAGTTTTGCCCTCTTTAGCTGTCTGAGATAAAAAAAAGCTTTAAACATGCCTTAGCATACATGATTTGGATGTGTTCAGCCCACTTGAGGTCTGGGGTTAAAATAACACCAAGTATCTTAAACTTTTTGACCTTTTCTACACGTTCACCATCTATTTCCAATGTTGGTATTGTAAGATTACAGTTCTTGGTAAAATTTATGTCCATCAACTTAGTCTTCTTTACATTAAGTTTCATCTTGTTTTGCTTGACCCAGTCAGCCAATTGATCTATTGCTTGTGGTAGATGCGGTGTTTTGCCAAATTTGCAAATTTCGTAAATGGAGGTATCATCGACAAACTTAATGTCTGAACAACAATTTTTCAGGTCATTAATCATTGCAAGGAAAAGAATGGGACCCAATTTAGTGCCCTGAGGCACTCCCCCCACTAGCTGAACCCAATCAGATTTAAAGCTACTGCATTTTACTCGTTGCAACCGTTCGCAAAGGAAGGAATAAATCCAACATCTTACAAAGTCTGGTATCCCTTGAATTTCTAATTTTTTCATTAAGATATTGTGATCAATCCTGTCGAAGGCTTTAGCAAGATCTAAAAATAACACCTGAGCATAAGACTTTGTTGTGGGGGATGGTTCAAGTCCTCCTAGTAATTTATGAGTTAATTCAACTAAGGCATGAGTAGTTGAGCTATTTTGAATGCCACCAAACTGTGCTCTATCAATTTGCAGACCATCTGTAAC
Source organism: Lingula anatina (assembly GCF_001039355.2). Next base: position 199,718 of record NW_019774703.1, on the reverse strand, counting down.
CCACTTTGTAACAAAAGACTCCAAAATTTTACTTAGAACTGGTGTTAGTGATATAGGTCTAAGATCTGACTCTATTACCTTTGGCTGATTCACTTTTGGAATGGGTATTATCTCTGCAGATTTCCAAATTTTTGGTACCCAACCATCCCTTACTGAGCTATTGAAAATTGCACAAAGTGGTTTTGACAAGTAGTCCGCAAAGTCTCTGAGAACCCAGTTTGGAAATTGGTCTGGACCTATAGCTTTAGACAGCTTTACTTTGGATAGTAATTTTTCTACATCCGCTGTGCAGATAACAAATTTGTCAGGTACTATGCAACTCTGCTGGGCATTACCATCAGGTTGTAAAGGTGACAGGTCTTGGCTGACACTATGAAAAAAGGTATTGATTTTGTTTGCCAGAACTTGAAGATTGCCTGAAGATGTGCTATCTGCCAGCGGTTGGAGTAAAGTGACATTGTTTTGCATCCCAGATAATTCTTTTGATTTTTTCCACCATAGGGAAGAGTTGGACTGTTTCAATGATTCTATTTTATTTTTATAGTATTTTGACTTAAGTTGTTTATTTGTCCTATTGATTTTGTTCCTGAGTGCATGTGAAAGGCTAGTCTTTTTTATACAGTGGTGTCCAATTCACTTTCATGAGCTCATGAGCGAAAAGAATTTTTTCATTTTTTCCCATGGCGCGACAGCGGATCTTTTCCTCTTTATCACATGGATTGCGGTTATGATTTGCAGGAAGGGAGAGTACTGCATTGTGGTCGGACTGTCCTATTGGCGGTAGTATTTCGGGCACCTTGTAATATTGGTAAATGTTAGTGAAGATTTTGTCCAGTATTGACTCTCTTCTTGTACCCTTCCTGACAATCTGTCTCAAGTTGAAGGCTGTCTTAAATTGGTTGTCAGGGAGTGTGTTAAAGTCACCAATAAGGAACACTGCTGAATACGAGTGAACCCTGAGGATAGAGTCAGTGGAAGATATGATATGATATGTTGGATCATACTCTTGTTATCTGCACCTGGAGGGTGGTAGATTGCGCCAAGGATGATGTGTGGTCGGAATAACGAATACCTTCGGATTTTTAAACCTCTTCATTATAATTTAATTATTTCTTATTTTTTAATTCAATTTATCAGCCCCAAATTTTCATTCAGGTCACAATTTTACTTTGGTTTCGTGACCTCTGTTCAAAACGCGCAGCGAAAAAAGTCATTTCGGCCCGAAATATGAAGATGCAGTTTTCTACTTACATACAAGGAGGTACGTCTTATCATTGTAAAATCAGCATTTTAGATCGTCAGTCGTTGAATACAATGTTATTTTACTTTAAAAGTATTCAGAGAAGTCTGTCGACCATCAAGGGTACATGTATTACATTATTGGGGACGAATAATTGACGCAAAATAACTTCATGCAGTGGAAAGGATTCAGGGCCCTAAATATCGGTTCGGAGGGGGGGGGGGCAGTTGGTCCTTTAAGATAAAAAGAAATTGTAGGGATCTTTATTATGAAACATAAGCCATTTCTTTTCACCCAAGTCTATCGAACTCTCTTGAATTTACCTTCAGTCAGCGTCTACAGGGGTGGATCAGGATTATTTGAAGGGGGTCCGCGGGGGAGTCAAGGGGAGCCGACCCTCCCCTTGGCGTGGTGTTCGGGGCCGATGAAGGTGCCATTTGGTACGGCTTAGAACTATGAATCAACCAGTCAATATTCTAATTTCAAGGGGGAACATTGGTGTGATTTTTTTCAGAAATCGAAGGGGGGGGGGGTCGGTTACAGATCGCACATTTAATTTCCAACTTATTCAAAACGTCGTTAAGTTTTTTACAAACATAATAACGAAGGAAAATGCTTTTCTACACTTCATTTTTTTAAATCAAATAGCCCAATAAGAAGACAAAACATTAAAGATAATTGACAATTCTTCTCTGAGGTTTTGCGACAAATTTTGCCTTCGATACTTTAACAGTGCCGCTTTTGATAACAGTATTGAGTATACCAGAAAAATACAATTAATTGAAACTAACATTTAACATACCCTCTCCCACGGACAAAAAGTAAAATAAGAAAAGAGAGAACGCTTAATTACATCGTTTTTCTATGGGTTTTTAATGATGCAACACATTATTTGAATAATACTTTTATCTTAACTATATGAAAAGCAGTTGTTTACCATCAAAATTCAAGGAGAGCATGTAGTCTGGATGATTGGTGCTATATATTGGCCAAACTGCTCAGAATGTGGAAAAAGCATGAAACTTGCCACAAATGTTCTTTGGACTATGCTGATCATTTTCAAGGGTAGTGCCCAAAATGGTTCTTTTTGATGGATTCACCTATGCCCCCACCTCTCCCCCAATAAATCCAGTCCTCAAATGGTGACAACAAACGTAAAACACTGAAAAAAGCATAGAGTGTTATTGGTATGGAATGATCTATCTATTAAAGTTGCTTTTGGTTCCGTTCCATTAACATTTCATCCAATATCAATATTTTAAACTCATTCAGAATTCTGCATGAAAGACACCCTCCCAGGATGGTTTCAGATTGCCTTTGATCTATAGCCACCTTTCGCCATAAACACTTTCCTTGTGTCTTCTCGAATGATTGTTCATAAAACCATCATTCATATAGCTTTAATGCTAAAAACGTTGCAAACATCATGGGGAACAATCTCAAAACAAAATTTTTCTGTATCCAAGTCATAACCACAAACCCTTTCTGTACTAGTAGCTACTTAGTAACCACTTGACAAATTGAAAACAGCTTTAAAGTTGTTTTATCAGATCAACCTGCTCTTTATTCTCTTCCAGAGTATCAGTTACTATTAGTATCAGTTATGTATCTTATTTTCCATAGAACTTAGAGCAAACTCGTATTACTGTAATTGTCATATTCCCCATTGCTTCATTTGTTTGATAAAGGGGAATTAAGAGTAAAAACAAAATAAGTAAAATACTCAAGAAACTTTGGGAAGCAATAAGGAATTTATTGTCACTCAAATTCACCCCTCTTCGCCATTAGTCTTCACCACAAAGCAATTTCCTATGTAATAATGTATTAATATGTATCTTTAGTCCTTTGATAATTATATATTGAAAATCTGAGTGCTCCAGTTTTCAAGTTAAGAAATTATTTCTCCTGTAAAAGAAAAAGATAACTCTGAGCTTCAGCCCTAGAAAAATGGGATGTCATAGATTATTTTCTTTTCAAAACTGAATCTTAAAAACAATCCAATTAACGTGAATATTTTACATGGGAACATATTTTATCTTACCACTTTGTGTTAAAATATAAAATAAAATGATACATGACAGAGTAATACATGTAGAAAACAATTAACTGTAGATCTTCCGGGATGGACACAAAAATATATTAATCTAGATCTAAATTAAATGCAAAAAGAAAAGTAATGATTTTTTTTTAAGTGCTGGAAAAATTTGAACATAAAATACCAGGTGGTTCCCTTGTAAAAATTAAAAATTTATATAATTTTTAGTTACAAAACTAGGTGAAAAAATATAATTCTGATTAACTCTATGTCAACTCAATATAAAATATATATCAAGATAAGGAATGTTTCCACATAAATATGAACTGATTACAGTATAACCTAATAACACCTTCAATTATTATTTCAAAAGATTAAAATATGGAAGACAAATCAAGATGCTGATAAGTTTATGCATTTTCAAACTGCTTCACTGGTGATTCTGGGAACAGAACTAGAAAGCGCAAAAACAAATTGTCCACCTAAGCATTACAAAGTTTTTTCTTTAGAAATTTACTCCATTGTGCAGCACATTCACAGGCATCATGGCACTATTTCCACTTTTGATTTTAGTTCAAGAGATAATCCTGCACATATCCCATGTCAACAATACTTGGTTGTTTTTTCTTCATTCAATGAATACATCACTCCTCTTTCCACGTGGATTTATATTTTAGGTGTGCAATAGTACTTTCCCATCAGTACAGTTTTGGGTTTAGTGATAGGCACCTCTCAGTCTATTCCTATTCCGTCATTTGGATTCAGGTTAACTATTTGCACATTGTACAACTGTTATTATTCCATCTTCTTTCTTTCAGGTTCAGTGATATTTTCATCCCAATCTGGCCAAAAGCGTTCTTTCATTCTGTAGCAATATTCAGTGAGGTTTGGAAATTCCTCTGAAAGTTGGAAAGAAAATTACTTCTGGTTAATTGGTAACAGAAAACTGGTTTGGTATATCTGGTTTCATGAATCAGTGAAATAAATGTGAAATGTAGTTACTTTGTTTCATTTATTTCACTCATTTAAAGAGATAAAATGTAATGAATAGTGTCATTCCATCCAGGAGGGTTTCACACTATCAACAACCATCACCTCCTCCCCCTTGCTTGTCTAAAAACTTTGAAGATGGGGGTTAAACTCTCACTTTTTTCCAGCAATTCAAAACAGTCTCACAACTTCACTTCTCCCAAAATTGGAGATTCTCTCTATCCAATTTCTACAACAACTCACATCACATAAGACATCCAAATTACACAGATGTGGAATGTAATGATATCAACAGATCAGATCCAAATGTGGATTGTATAATATTAACAGATCCAAAAAAGAATATGGTATCAAACAAGCCATTTGTTGTAGACAAACGTGTGAGATGTCCTTTGACTATATTACATATGGTCCCTCATAGACTCCATTCCCACAGAATTAGATCGATCCATCTGGATCGACATAACTCCCTGGGGGTTCACGCTTAATTGCTGTCAGCTCAAGAGGCTTAAATGTCTGTCATGCCTACCGAATCAGCTAGGGTAAAGATAATTCCCCTCTAACAGCTTTACTAGGCGTGACAGACATTTAAGCCAAGTTGACAGAAATTTAGGGAGACTCCCCAGGGGGATAGATCGATCTAAATATCTGTGGGAATGGTCTCATAGTGTTATGTAACCACTGCCACACTGACCAATGAACCTACCTTTGATCCACTTCTCATGTGGAGAATTTGGCATATGCCAGACAACTTGGGCCAGCATACCAAAGATGGCACAGTCCGTCTCACAGGGCTCATCCCCCATCAGGAATGGCTTCTGACCTGAAATTATCAATGGGTCATCCTCATACATTAAGTTATGGGCATTACCTAAATATCATTAGTAATTAGGTTGATGAATAAAAAATTAAATGAAGGAATTTTAAGTAGGGTGCAAAAAGCCTAGCCACAGGCTTGCTACTTCCTTGAGGAGTTGTTTAAAACAAAGTGTAGAGAGATGTTAAACATCAGATCCAATAAATTTAGTATTGAGTTGTTATTAAAATCATCCATGTGATAATGACAAAAATGTATCAATAACTAAAAAAAAAAATGCTAAACTATAACATGCATTATTCTCAATAAGTATCATTGGAAGTGATAATAAAACAATACATCTCTACAATTAATTCTACACCTACAAAGAAAATGAACAAAATATCTAAAACATCTCTAAAAATTGCACAAAAACAGCAATTAAAATGACAATGTATTTTTTGTGTTTAAGCTACATGAAAATTAAATTTGACTTTAAAAATGTTTTCATTTGTAAGTCAATGGTCGAGTAAAAATTCTTTAAAAAATCATTTGAGTATATAAACAGTAAAAAAATCAAATAAAATTAATACATTTCTCTCTTCTGATCATGAATTGGTAAATCCGTAAATCAAGCAGGGTCATCTAGCACTGCAGTACGTAGGGAAGGAATGAAGAAAGTTAGTCTATATAGCATCCCCAGTACCTGAACCACAAGATGCAAGATGTAAGCCTAATTGATGTAAATATAAGCCTGATTTGGTATAATTTTGTTGGAATATATGCAGAAAAACCATCGTAAGTTTCTACACCTTAACAGATTTTTCTCCCAAAAGGATTTTCCCTGCATAACACTTAAGAACACTGCATAAAAGGAAACAGCTGAAAATATTAAATAAATAAATAAACAAATAAATAAATTTGGATAAAAGATGTTTTTTAAACAGTGATCATTATGCTATCAAACTTGCTTCTGAATTAAAATACTCCAAAAACAAATATTTTAAAGACAAATTTCTACATCAGCTTGTATCTTGTTGGAAGAACAAGCTGGCTCTCAAAGAAGCGAGGTGTGCAGAACCAAATGTTAGACTGTCTTGTATTGATGCTGTTGACCTGTGCAAATTTTAATTAAAATTTTAAAAGACTGGATTAAGTTGATATAAGTGAATATTTGAATGTTAAAAAACTTGTATTTTGTCACTTTCATTGAGTTATGATGAATAGATTTCAAACAAACATTTTTACAATTCACAGTCTATCAAAAGCACCAATCACCTCACTAACTAAGCACACGGGACCTGGTAAACTAATTTAGTCCTTACTCAGATATTTAGACAAAGCTTCAAAATCTTGTTTTCCAATCTTATAAATATCTTCTCTACTGTGACGCCCTATTCCATGTCCTTTCATTGCAGACAGTATTCTGCGCCTGACCAGTGGAAGGATAAGACGAAGAAATAACCCTCCTTGAGGAATCAAATACATCAGAACCTCAGTCTCCCCATATAACCAACGATGACAAACAAGGGTCCTGAAAATGCACAATATCAATACTGCTACTAATCATATTTATTTTAGTAAGTTCATAAGATACCTCCAACAGCAAGTTCTCTTTCCCAGCTTTAAGTCTGTAATATGAAGCATGACATGGATTGGAAGGAGTTTTCAAGACCTCTGAATTGCACATGATATTGGGGAAACACATTTGAATACATTTTTTTACATTGAAGTTAATGAAATGGTTTCCAAAGTATGACTATCTGTTTTCATGCAACAGCAGTTCACAAACCTTTTGTAAAGACTTGCCTATGTTATACAGACATCAAAACACATATATGAGGGCAAACCATATTATAGCTTTAAATCCTTTTTTTACCTAGAGCATGTATCAATTTTTTAAAGATCTCAACTTTCATCCTTCAATATTTTGGGCTCCAAATTGAAAACCAAATCTCGGATATTCTTATGAATGCTACAAATAAAGACACTTCTTTATCAATTATCTGACATTGCCTGCAGTTCATACAGCACAACACTTTTTCTCTGCCATGGAGTCCCATTTCATAATCACAAGATTGGTTCTGCAGTAGGCATCTGTAACACAATTATCTTGGACCTGTGAAGCAGTGGTCTAAAAAAGCTGCCATATTTCCAACGTTGGACAATTATGGTTTGAAATGTCATCATGAATCAGTAGATATAACATGAATAAGCAGAGTCCAGAGCTGATGACTATCTATTGACATCTATATAACCATGCAATGACTGAAAATATTATTTGTTTTGAGGAGTTATTTTAAAATGACAAAGCTACAAAAACGAGGTATCTTGATACATAAATAATAGGGGCAATAGAAAGAAGGATCCGAGTACTTACTGATCTGCCGACTAAATATGGCGGACCACAGTTCAAAAGCAATGCCGCTGATACCTGATGGTCTCCCCGACTCCACATGCACCTTTAAACAGATAAAATCTCTGCTCTGAAGTTTAATTGCTAGGCCCCTGCAGCAAAGGGGTGTGTGGAGGAGGGGAGACCATCAGGAATCACTTTTGAACTGTGGTCGACAATATTTAGTCGGCAGATGAGTAAGTACTGGGATCATCCATTCTGAATGGGGCCATAGATTAATGATCAATTTAATTTGCCTTTTGTGATAAAGAGCAGTGTATTTCTATGCTTGTGAGCAATATTCTACTATTTAATTTGCTTTTTGTAATACAGAGCAGTGTATTTCTATGCCTGTGAGCAATATTCTACTATAAGTCTATATAGGCAGTGTGTGTGTGTGTGTATAAATATATACAAAAACATCTTATACTACTATTTAAAAAATAAAATGAAAATCAATACTTATAACATGCAGATTGGAAGTTAGTATTAGGGCAAAGTAAGTGCTTTTAGTAACAGATATCAAATGGATAAATGCATTATAGGATCAAGGATGGCATGCTCCACACTGTAAAAAAAAAACACCAAACCTAATACCTAAAAAATCAGACAGAGAGTTTAAGTCATTAAAGCCAATGTGAAGTATGTCATCCTTAGCGTGCCTCCCAATGCCATGACCCCACATTTCTTGTTGAATATTCCTTCGTATCAATCTGGACAGTAACCACCGAACTAGACCTTTGTATGGTATCACTCTGTATAAAGCTGTAAGATCATCTCCAAATGTGACATAGCACATAGTCCTGTAAAACCAAACCAATGACAAAGACTTTTATCATTGGACTGTTAGGTTAAAAGATTACCAAGAAGGAAAATAAAAAGATAGGCTAAAAACAATATTTGAAACAATGGAACAGAATATAAAAACGTTTACATTATTGTCAATCTTATTCTACTGCTACACAAACCTGTATTGTGAATCTTTGTCTAATCACACTCATTAAAGTATGCAAAAAATGACTAAGACTCCATTCTGGTGTAAAAAAAAAATTATCTGGCTATGGGCAATGCAGAAGCAATAACTTCCAATCGTCAAATGTGTAAGTGAGCAGTCTACAAAAATGTTTCAGTGATAAGTATAAATATCAACAGCAAAAATATCCAGTTATTTAAATAACCATAACCTATCAATAAGTCATAGTTATGACAAAAATAGCAGAAATAAGATGGAATGAGGAACAACAGAGTTAACTGTAACCTAACATCAGTGCTACTTACTGCTAACTTGGACAACCCCACTTTAGTTCCAATGGGCTTTAAATCATGATTATAGTTATCAACATTAGAGCAAAAGCTTATTTATAAAAAGAAAGAAATATTGGATAGTTGTCAGATCATTACTTTCAATGAATATATATATACTAAAATATCAATAACTTGCTTACTGGCCTGTAGAAAATTTAAAGAATCACTAACATTTTTTTTCTTTTGGAGATTTTAATCCAACTTAAACATTATCACTAAAACTTTGTTTTTCTTTAAATTTCTCACCAATAGAGATTCTCCTCTGTCATCTTCTGGAAAGCTCTGGCAATGGCCTTCTGTTCAGCAGTGAGGTGGGCATTAAGATCTATACCACGTTCCTTGTTCAGGTACTCAATACAGAACTGAGAATCTGCCACTACCACACCATTGTATTCCATCCATGGCGTCTTCCCCTTGGATGAGAATTTGCCTGTATGGTCATTCTGAAATTAGAGTTGGTACTCATTAGTAATCAATAAACAACATGCTGAATTTTTTTTAAATGGCTTTTGCTAATGCCCCTATTTCACACAGACCACGAATCCCACGAATCGCCAGGAATTGACAAATTTCAGGATTCGTGATTGAATCGTAATCAGTCTACTAATCAGTTCGTGAAGTTCTTAACAGATTCGTATATATACGTAGTCAGTTCTTGCAATTCTTGATCAATCACGAACTGAATACGATTCAACAACGAATCCTGAAATTTGTCATTTCCTGGCAATTCGTGGGATTCGTGGTCTTTGTGAAACAGGGGCATAAAAGAGAGTACCTTTTACTAAGAACTTGATCCTTTCCAAGCTAATAGAAAAATGTCTCCAGATGTCTTGAAGTCATGCACAATGTAAGTTTATCAAAAAACAGATTGTCAATTGTCATCTTAAACTTGATCTCACTATGACTACGCTATCTATACTTAAAATTTCAATGTCAAAAATCTTATATCAGATCATTTATTGCATACCTCATAAGGAATTTTAGCCATCCTTAGATATGTTTCCAGTTTCAATGGAAAAGGTGAAATACTTGGTGCTTTGGGACCCCGCCCTATCTGATACAGGATCACTGTGTCTTTTGGGGCAATTTTCTTCTCTCTGAAATATCAAAATTTTACATTCAACCAAGTTGTTCAATGTATGTGCTGAAGAAGGTTTTTTCACCAAAAACAGCTTATCATCACAGTTTTACATCAGGGTTTATATGCTGGACTGAAATCCATGAGTAAAAGGGTAAGCACAGTGCATTTCAGCATAGTGTGCAGGTGTGAAGGATGCAGAGAGACTCCTTAATTAGAACTAAAATACTGACACAATCAAAGTGTATGTGCCAATGTCAGCATAAACAAACTTAAGTGACAATAAATGAGAGTTTATAATCTGACGGGTAAAATGACATTGATGGAAAATGGTGACTTATAACTTAAAATCAGATACATCCAGTGTCTGTATATTAAAATTTTTGAAGTGTACACGACAAAAATATGAAAAAAATCAGAGCCTTTATTATATATGCAGTAACATCTGTGAGCCTAGTTCAATAACTCAGTGACAATATTCAGTACTTATCAACCAATCAGATCAAACAAAGTTACTCAGTGATATAATGGCATTTCTCTTATGTATGAAGTTCAAGATGGTCATCCTGGTCACACAATAAAATAGCAGATCTAGCTACTATCATGTTTCTAGCACTCTCAAAAGGACCATCAAAACAAAATGTGGGCCCATTCCCTCTCCCCCCCCTTTCTTAGTTAAAAAAAGAAACAGTTTCCTAGATCTGCCAAAGAGCAAAAGTAAATGGCTGCATGTGCAGAATTCAGAAGTAGTCATTTCATGCCATGTCAAACAGTATGTAACTTACCTTTGAAAGTATGCCAAAGCTTCTTAAAAAGATGAAAAATAAAAGGAAGTTAAAATCTTATGGGCATTTTTTAAATCAGGTGAGATGCAGTTTCTAGTAGCAATACCATAAACTACCCTTTTCTTCAATGATTTTCTGCCGACTGGGGGTCATGACTTCAGCACAGAAGATTTATGATAAATCTAGGATACTATAATACATATTTTATATGCAATAACAACAACAACAATCTGATTCTACCTACAACAGCTGAGCAGTTCTGATCAAGGCAACCTGTACAGAGCTATCTAGCTGTTTACTCTGAAGACAGCCAACATTTATGGGTTATGTAATCTTAGACAGGGTTCCCATACTTAGACGGTCCCCAAAACTCCCTGAAATTATCAAGGTATATACCAAGATTATTTGATGAATCAAAAAAAAAAAAAAAAATNATACCGACAAAGCCCAAATTTTATGTGGAACGAGTTGAGATTATAGGTGACCTAAATCCAAGAGATGGGTACAGGGGCCCTTACTGTCTAGGAGGAGAAGTGGTAACGGTGACTTGGCGGCGGAGCCGCAGGAGCCGGCAGAACATACGGGTCAGGACTAAAACCATGGGTACCGCCAGCGCCTACGCTGGTGGTACAATTAATACATTTCTCTCTTCTGATCATGAATTGGTAAATCCGTAAATCAAGCAGGGTCATCTAGCACTGCAGTACGTAGGGAAGGAATGAAGAAAGTTAGTCTATATAGCATCCCCAGTACCTGAACCACAAGATGCAAGATGTAAGCCTAATTGATGTAAATATAAGCCTGATTTGGCATAATTTTGTTGGAATATATGCAGAAGAACCATCGTAAGTTTCTACACCTTAACAGATTTTTCTCCCAAAAGGATTTTCCCTGCATAACACTTAAGAACACTGCATAAAAGGAAACAGCTGAAAATATTAAATAAATAAATAAACAAATAAATAAATTTGGATAAAAGATGTTTTTTAAACAGTGATCATTATGCTATCAAACTTGCTTCTGAATTAAAATACTCCAAAAACAAATATTTTAAAGACAAATTTCTACATCAGCTTGTATCTTGTTGGAAGAACAAGCTGGCTCTCAAAGAAGCGAGGTGTGCAGAACCAAATGTTAGACTGTCTTGTATTGATGCTGTTGACCTGTGCAAATTTTAATTAAAATTTTAAAAGACTGGATTAAGTTGATATAAGTGAATATTTGAATGTTAAAAAACTTGTATTCTGTCCCTTTCATTGAGGTATGATGAATAGATTTCAAACAAATATTTTTACAATTCACAGTCTATCAAAAGCACCAATTACCTCACTAACTAAGCACACGGGACCTGGTAAACTAATTTAGTCCTTACTCAGATATTTAGACAAAGCTTCAAAATCTTGTTTCCCAATCTTATAAATATCTTCTCTACTGTGACGCCCTATTCCATGTCCTTTCATTGCAGACCGTATTCTGCGCCTGACCAGTGGAAGGATAAGACGAAGAAATAACCCTCCTTGAGGAATCAAATACATCAGCACCTCAGTCTCCCCATATAACCAACGATGACAAACAAGGGCCCTGAAAATGCACAATATCAATACTGCTACTAATCATATTTAGTTCACATGGTAACTTTATAAGGTACCTCCAACAGCAATCCCAAAAATTACTCTCTTTCTCAGCTTTAAGTCTGTAATATGAAGCATGATGGGGGTTGGAAGGAGTTTTCAAGACCCCTATATTGCACATGATATTGCCAATGTGAAAAATGAGCAAACCAGAAACAACCTAATACTTTGAAAAATTCCTTCTTTAGCATACGTCCTAGCTACCCTTCAAGTACAAAGTAATTAATGTACGTAGACAAACTTATTACCTACTGTTCATACAAAACAATTTTTTTTGGAGCCAAAACATGGCAGATGTACACATTCTGTGCATTGATATCCAGATTATGCAAGAAGGCCCATAACAGTGATTTTTATGTTTAAAATACCAAAACAAACATTTGGGGAAACACATATGAATACATTTTTTAAACTAAGGCCACACTTTTTTAATTTTATGGATGACATCCTTCGCGCGCATGGATTTTCGCCCGTTCTCNAATAAAGACACACTGTTTGATTGATATTTGTTTTATTGATTGCTATACCAAATGAATGCATGAAATAACCTTAAATAGATTTGGTAATATGAAGTATATCATATTCATGACTTTTTTTTTTACATTTCTACGAAGTATTCACAATGCTTTAATATTTTGAGAGCATGGATAAAGACATCTTGTTAGTTTGATACGTGTTTCTGTGGTTAAATTTGTGTTTCCAGCTGTGTACTGACAACATTCCTTTACTTAAGCAGTTTTTTTTTTTCTGGACTGTTTTTTTTTTTTCGCCCTCTCGCACCGATTTTGGGGTACCCAGAGGATGTCATCCATAAAAATAAAAAAGTGTGGCCTAAAGTTAAAGAAATAGTTTCCAAAGTATGACAATCTGTTTTCATGGAGTAAACCTTTATATTAGTAAAAACCTGCCTGTTATGCAGACATCAAAACACATAGGAGGGCAAACCATATTAAAGCTTAAAATCCTATTTTTTTTTTTACCTAAGCACATATCAACTGTTTTGGATCGTTTTAGTCTTACAAAATTTCATCCTTCAATATTTTGGGCCCCAAACTGAACACCAAATTTCAGATATTCCAATGAATGCTACAAGCAAAGACACTTCTTTATCAAATATCTGACATTGCCTGCAGTCCATGCAGCAAAACACTTTTTCTCTGCCATGGAGTCCCATTTCATAACCACAAGATTGGTATTGCAATAGGCATCTGTAACACAATTATCTTAGACCTGTGAAGCAGTAAAAGTCTAAAAAAGCTGCCATATTTCCAACGTTGCACAATTATGGTTTGAAATGTCATCATGAATCAGTAGATATAACATGAATTCAAGCATAGTCCAGAGCTGATGACAGTCATATCTATTGACATCTCAATAACCATGCAATGACTGAAAATATTCTTTGTTTTGAGGAGTTATTTTAAAAATGACAGCTACAAACGAGGTATCTTGATACATAAATAATAGGGGCAATAGAAAGGAGGATCCAAGTACCTACTGATCTGCCGACTAAATATGGTAGACCACAGTTCAAAAGCAATGCCGCTGATACCTGATGGTCTCCCCGACTCCACATGCGCCTTTAAACAGATAAAATCTCTGCTCTGAAGTTTAATTGCTAGGCGCCTGCAGCAAAGGCGTGTGTGGAGGAGGGGAGACTCCCAGGAATCACTTTTGAACTGTGGTCGACAATATTTAGTCGGTGGATGAGTAAGTACTGGGATCATCCATTCTGAATGGGGCCATAGATTATGATCAATTTAATTTGCTTTTTGTGATAAAGAGCAGTGTATTCCTATGCTTGTGAGCTATATTGAATTCTACTATTTAATTTGCTTTTTGTGATACAGAGCAGTGTATTTCTATGCCTGTGAGCAATATTCTACTGTAAGTCTATATAGGCAGTGTGTGTGTGTGTATAAATATATACAAAAACATCTTATATTACTATTTAAAAAATTAAATGAAAATCAATACTTATAACATGCAGATTGGAAGTTAGTATTAAGGCAAAGTAAGTGCTTTTAGTAACAGATATCAAATGGATAAATGCATTATAGGATCAAGGATGGCATGCTCCACACTGTAAAAAAAAACACCAAACCTAATACCTAAAAAATCAGACAGAGAGTTTAAGTCATTAAAGCCAATGTGAAGTATGTCATCCTTAGCGTGCCTCCCAATGCCATGACCCCACATTTCTTGTTGAATATTCCTTCGTATCAATCTGGACAGTAACCACCGAACTAGACCTTTGTATGGTATCACTCTGTATAAAGCTGTAAGATCATCTCCAAATGTGACATAGCACATAGTCCTGTAAAACCAAACCAATGACAAAGACTTTTATCATTGGACTGTTAGGTTAAAAGATTACCAAGAAGGAAAATAAAAAGATAGGCTAAAAACAATATTTGAAACAATGGAACAGAATATAAAAACGTTTACATTATTGTCAATCTCATTCTACTGCTACACAAACCTGTATTGTGAATCTTTGTCTAATCACACTCATTAAAGTATGCAAAAAATGACTAAGAATCCATTCTGGTGTAAAAAAAATTATCTGGCTATGGGCAATGCAGAAGCAATAACTTTCAATCATCAAATGTGTAAGTGAGCAGTCTACAAAAATGTTTCAGTGATAAGTATAAATATCAACAGCAAAAATATCCAGTTATTTAAATAACCATTACCTATCAATAAGTCATAGTTATGAAAAAAATAATAGCAGAAATAAGATGGAATGAGGAACAACAGACTTAACTGTAACCTAACATTAGTGCTACTTACTGCTAACTCGGACAACCCCACTTTAATTCCAATGGGCTTTGAATCATAATTATAGTTATCAAGATTAGAGTAAAAGCTTATTTATAAAAAGAAAGAAATATTGGATAGTTGTCAGATCATTACTTTCAATGAATATATATACTAAAATATCAATAACTTGTTTACTGGACTGTAGAAAATTTAAAGAATCACTAACATTTTTTTTCTTTTGGAGATTTTAATCCAACTTAAGCATTATCACTAAAACTTTATTTTCATTTAAATTTCTCACCAGTAGAGATTCTCCTCTGTCATCTTCTGGAAGGCTCTGGCAATGGCCTTCTGTTCAGCAGTGAGGTGGGCATTAAGATCTATACCACGTTCCTTGTTCAGGTACTCAATACAGAACTGAGAATCTGCCACTACCACACCATTGTATTCCATCCATGGCGTCTTCCCCTTGGATGAGAATTTGCCTGTATGGTCATTCTGAAATTAGAGTTGGTACTCATTAGTAATCAATAAACAACATGCTGAATTTTTTAAAATGGCTTTTGCTAATGCCCCTATTTCACACAGACCACGAATCCCACGAATCGCCAGGAATTGACAAATTTCAGGATTCGTGATTGAATCGTAATCAGTCGACTAATCGGTTTGTGAAGTTCTTAACAGATTCGTATATATTCGTAGTCAGTTCTTGCAATTCTTGATCAATCACAAACTGATTATGATTCAACAACGAATCCTGAAATTTGTCATTTCCTGGCAATTTGTGGGATTCATGGTCTGTGTGAAACAGGGGCATAAAAGAGAGCAGTGATTGGGAAGGAACGCGCCATTGCGCCATAAGCGCATAGAATCGTAACTGGGCGCATAAAAAGCCCTGTTTGTGCGCCATAAGGGCGCGTGATTTTGTTATACCTCGCGTTTTTAAAAAGAGTCTACTCGTCAATAAACTATTTGTCAACTGATTAGCGGAATTTTCCTCTCATACCTGAAGACGTCTCAGGAACGAATTCGGAAGCTATCGAACGCAATCCCCGAAGTTTGCCGAGAGCAATGAGCACATCATCCTAATAGATATGTTAATGAAATAAAAGCTGATATCTTATTGGCCAATCAGTTTATAGGTCATGTTTATCCAATTAGAAGTAACCTTGCTTTTCGTTCTGAAAGCACATGGGATTTTTTCAAGCAGCACTTTGATGAAGTGAAAAGAAAAATGCCGCCAAAAAAGATTTTTAAAATCTCGCCAGACCAGCCTACATTAGTTAGTTTATTTACTTCAACTGCTTTGTCTAAGGGTCCGTCCAACGTTCAGGAAGAAGTCTCAAAGGAGACGGGGGAAGAAAATGTACCAACTTCTGAGAGCAGCGCTCCTTGCACTACGACGAGTAGTAGTGACACGGACAGTAGTGTTACTGCTAGTGCTAGCAACTCTCACTCTCAGGTCGCACGAGGTTTCCAACCCCGATGGCAGTGTTAACAATTAAGGCTGGACTGTCTGCCCGGGGCTGACAACTTTCAGAACGGGCTGAGAAGTTTTCCCACCCGGCAGACATTCGAGCTAGCTACTTCTCAAGATGGCTGAACTTTCGGTCCAGCAACTAATTTTCCTAAGAGGGAAACACTGCCCGATGGCTTCAACTATGGCCCTGGCTCCAGTACAACTGCGAACAGTGTAAGAGTTAAGATTCTTGGGAGTAAGATAAGTTATGAAGATGCACTGAATGTGTGGCACAGGAAAAAGAGATTACTTCATTAAGTAATGAAATCTCTTTTCAGTAAGACTGATTAATAAGTACTAGACAGTATGTGAAGACAATTTCATTTACATTTTCTCAGTTTTGAGTAATCAAGGTTTTCAGAGATCTAGATTGTTTACCTCTTGTTGATGGTTTCATCAAATAAAAACCAATTACTTATGAGTATTACATGTTTTCTGATCATTTTGTTTTTTCATTTAGTCTTCAAATAAGTTCAGTAAAGAAGGCATTGTAATGGTTTTATTGAAAAAGACAAATAAAAGTCTTAACTAAATAAATATATTAACAAAGTTTAACTGCAAAACCTTATCATATTATTCCCAAAAATATTGATACAGATATTTCAAATATATTTGTAATGTTTAAAATTGGCCCATAAATGTCAATCAATGGCCCATTGATATGCAAATGGCCCATTAAGGGTTACCCAGGAGGGGCCATTGTCCCATGGGTGGTTTGAACCTTCCCAATCACTGAGAGAGTACCTTTTACTAAGAACTTGATCCTTTCCAAGCTATTAGAAAAATGTCTCCAGATGTCTTGCAGTCATGCACAATGTAAGTTAATCAAAAAACAAAGATTCTCAATTGTCATCTAAACTTGATCTCACTATGACTACGCTATCTATACTTAAAATTTTAATGTCAAAAAACTCATATCAGACTGTTTATTGCATACCTCATAAGGAATTTTAGCCATCCTTAGATATGTTTCCAGCTTCAATGGAAAAGGTGAAATACTTGGTGCTTTGGGACCACGCCCTATTTGATATAGGATCACTGTGTCTTTGGGGGCAATTTTCTTCTCTCTGAAATATCAAAATTTTACATTCAACCAAGTTGTTCAACGCATGTGCTGAAGAAGGGTTTTTCACCAAAAACATATCATCTCAGTTTTACATCAGGGTTTATATGCTGGACTGCAATCCATGAGTAAAAGGGTAAGCACAGTGCATTTTAGCATAGTGTGTTGGTGTGAAGGATGCAGAGAGACTCCACACAAACTTCCATAATTAGAACTAAAACACTGACACAATCAAAGTCAATGTGCCAATGTCAGCATAATAAACTAAGTGACAATAAATGAGAGTTTATAATCTGACGGGTAAAATGACATTGATGGAAAAGGGTGGCTTATAACTTAAAATCAGATACATCCAGTGTCTGTATATTAAAATTTTTGAAGTGTACACGACAAAAATATGAAAAAAATCAGAGCCTTTATTATATATGCAGTAACATCTGTGAGCCTAATTCAATAACTCAGAGACAATATTCGGCACTTATCAACCAATCAGATCAAAAAAAGTTACTCAGTGATATAATGGCATTTCTCTCATGTATTAAGTTCAAGATGGTCATCCTGTTCACACAATAAAATAGCAGACATAGCTACTATAATGTTCCTAGCCCTCTCAAAAGGATCATCAAAACAAAATGTGGGCCCATTCCCTCTCCCTACCCTTTCTTTGTTAAAAAAGAAACAGTTTCCTAGATCTGCCAAAGAGCAAAAGTAAATGGCTGCATGTGCAGAATTCAGAAGTAGTCATTTCATACCATGTCAATCAGTATGTAACTTAACTTTGGAAGTATGCCAAAGCTTCTTAAAAAGATGAAAAATAAAAGGAAGTTAAAATCTTATGGGCCATTTGGGCATTTTTTAAATCAGGTGAGATGCAGTTTCTAGTAGCAATACCATAAACTACCCTTTTCTTCAATGATTTTCTGCCAACTGGGGGTCATGACTTCAGCACAGAAGATTTATGATAAATCTAGGATACTACAATACATATTTTATATGCAATAACAACAACAACAATCTGATTCTACCTACAACAGCTGAGCAGTTCTGATCAAGGCAACCTGTACAGAGCTATCTAGCTGTTTACTCTGAAGACAGCCAACATTTATGGGTTATGTAATCTTAGACAGGGTTCCCATACTTAGACGGTCCCCAAAACTCCCTGAAATTATCAAGGTATATACCAAGATTATTTGATGAATCAAAAAAAAAAAAAAATGTTTTTCCAAGCCTGCACTCTCTAAATAAGCCTCAACAGAGTTTAATCAACAGTGATTCACCTCCATATAACCGAGTGCTGTTATGTACCTTGATGAAACCGGTTCTATAGTTTCTATGATGTGCTTACTCAAAGTCACCTGCAGCTCGGATATCCAGTTAATGGTAACTTTATAAGACTAGTCCATTGGTGATCCACTTAATTGTGTAAGCACAACCAATCTCAATAGAAAACTTTATCGAACATAGTGTATTTGGCCTTGAATATATTAATAGTCAACAGAATATGATGTATGCAAATTCATGGAGTTGGTCCGTTTTCTTACGTTAAACTAGTGTTGCTTTATTTGTAATGTGTACACCTGTAATTTTGTATTTTCATCTCATATCATATATCTTTCTCTATAACAATAAGTGTTAAAGACAAATAATACTTGATATTAATTAAGAGGCATACCCAGCCAATATTGTTCAACTGAATTTGATAAATCATGTAAAGAAAATGACAAAGAAAACAAATTGCAATATGATTAAAGTGTTAATTGCCTAACAATGAGAAAAGAAAAGAAATTTATCTTAGATAGAAATAAAAAGGTTAATAATTTGTAGTAAGGAAACTGAAATAGTGGTTTTAATCCACATCCACCCACCCCCTATCACAATATTTTTGATATCCAAAGAATGTAATACATTTACCATTTCATGTCAAAATTATACCAAAAATATAAATGACAAAATTGGCATGTAAAATAAGATAAATGTTGAAGCAAGTTTCTCTTAAACAAACCTGCTTAGAAAACATATAAGCTTCTATGTAAAGGAATTTCAGTGTCAAGTTCTACGCATCTACAATTTAATCTATTCAGTGTATGACGCCCCACATTGCGACTATAAGTCATGATTAGTACACTAGGAACTTTTAAACCTGAGCTCGGTCCTAACAGTAAAATAGGAGAGACTGACTTTTGCCATTCAACCACACAGCATGAATTTTGCCGCATCTTGCACAACCACACAAGCGTGACTCTGCATTGCAGCTGCAAGTTCTGTCGCAGTTGTGAAATCAGGCGTACATGTAGATCTACATTATCTGATGTGTTTTTTAAAGCCATATTTTTGCCAGGCCCAGCCCACTATTTTCTATATACCTTCTTGTGAGCCTCTTCACAATAACGTATCCTAAAACAACGCTTGCCACGGAGCAGCCAACTTTAAACCACAAGGTTCCCATTACATCTCTGAGCCCCTCCATTGCGACTTTTCAGATGTCGCTGTCCTGGGACATAGGACTGCGCCACAAGGGGTATTTGGTTTTCTATCATAAATGCTCTGGGCCTACTGTTTGGAACTAAGTCAAACTAAATTTTCAGTTTGATAATGGAGTTACATTAACATCACATAGTGAAAATATTTAAGTTCTGTACCTATGGAAATCATAGTTTGTTTTCTACCTAACTCCCTAATGCCTCCCGCACAGAGACGAGTCTACGATCAAGCCGTCATGTTGACCTCTAGTTGACCTCATTCTGACTGAAAATGGCTGCCAGGTGTTTGGTTTCGTGATGCCGCCCAAATCCATTTACAGTTTTCTCTGCTAGACAAACATAACTTTACTGCAACAATAAGAGAGTGACAAGATCAACCCAAGAAGAAAACGCACAGTAGTATGGGTAAGCAAATTAACCATTAACAGAAGTATTTTCTTTGGTGTTTTCATATGCTTCTGAAGTTCTGCGCAAATTGGAGTCCCAAGCAACTGCAGTTATTTGACGGTATTGCCTGTACTACGCTTTGACGTTCTGTGTAAATGACGTCTGTTTTCCGTCAGTAATGGCATTTGCAGCTTGCAAGTAAGCGAGCGAGTTGAAGAAGTATTTCTGGAATTTATACGCCCTTTCATAGTGAGACTTTTTAGTAAAAAATTATCGGAGAACTCGGTGATCAATAATATTGATAAGCCGTTTTAACATTGACAGGATGGTACTACTTATATAATGGTTAAATGGTAATTTGAACAATGAAATATTTTCACCCTCTCAGCGGAGTTGCAAAAGTAGACATGATAAATATAGCATGTAAATCCAGAGTTGTAACTACTGAATATTAATTGATTTGATTTTATTTGGAAAAAAATTAATAAATCCCTGCCATGTTTACGTATTTATGTGTTAATCCCATACTTCAAAGTAGCTGACTATTTTTCATGTTTGTCACTATTAACGTATTCTGAAACCGTTTTTCCATATTTTTGTAAGTAAGGATTAAGATTTTTTCTTCAGAATTACGTGTGCCAAACAAAAATTCCCCCCTTTTCCTTCACTTAGTAGTAATACACTGTAGGTCATATTTGCAATTATAATTCAATAAGTTTGTTATTATAACCTTGAAATGAACTTAAGGAACATTATTTACTTTAAATATCATTTGGTCAAAAGAAGTTTTAGAATTATCCCAATCCTTATTTTGAAAATTTTTATAAGTATTATAACCCAGCAAGACAGTGAAGAAAGCATGTTCACGACACTGTCTTTTTACAATGTGATTATTTTGAAATTAACATATGGAAGCTGAGAAATGGGGTTTCTGAGATGAGATTGTAACTTTTCAAATTGGTAACATTGTTTTTAAATTCATTACTTTTTTTTTCAAACTCCAATCCTTATTTGCTTTTGACAAGAGCATTAAATAGAATTTTGCAGATGAAATTCTAATTTTCAAGATTTTTTGTACTTTATAATGGTTTGCTTTTGTTAACAAGCTGGATACACCATTTCTTTCTTTCTTTTCAATTTATATGTTGTTATAGAAGCTGTTTGTCTTTGAAAACAAAAATGTGGGAAAACCAAAAGAAATATATCATGATGAGATAAAAGCATCTAGTTGGGATAAATTTATTCGGCACAAGGTTGCACAAGGTCTTTAAAAGAACTAGAGAAAAATACATTTGGTACAGTGCTCCCTTTGTTATCAGAATCAATTCATTGACAAAATCTGTCAATTTTTGTTGGTGTCAGTGGTATCAGGTAGGTGGCATTTCAGTTTAAGCCCAGATTCTAATACATAAAAAAATGAACTTTGTTGTTATGTTAAAATTATAGGTTTTGTATTACAGTTACTGACTCCCAAACACTTAAAACGTACATTTGATCTTACTGGAATTGATCGATGTATGTGTCAGGTAGCTCCTTTATAACGGTCCAGGCTGTTGTAAGGTCACCTGGTTATCAGATAGAATATGTGACCTTGGTATAGAAGTTTTATGAAGTAGAAGTGATAGTGTTAAGAATTGGAAACATCATTTCTAGTGCAGTTATTTGTTCTGTGAAATCAATGAAAATTTGTGAAATCAGTTAACTAGTCATTTCCTAAACATTTAGACTTCATTGTAGATCCCATTAGACTGTTGAGTTATACATGTACAGGCTATTAGTGTGTACCACATTGCCAACCACATAGGAGGCTGAAAACCTCCATCCTCCACCTTTATATTGTGATCCTGTTTATTTACAAGTTATCCAGTCTTAGACTCAGTTGTTTGCTGAGAAATTTGATCCTTTTACAACTAACTGTGTGTTTAATGAGGCAATCTAATATTCAGTAAAAAAAAGCTGCAGTGAGTTATGATGCAAGGCAGTCTTTTGAATGGCGGGTGTGTGAAGGTTATTCAAGTATGCAGACATCTCAAATCGCACCCAAATAGTGCCCAGATTTTTGTAAAGGTATACCTGAGAATTGCAGAAGAGGAAACAAATTGAGAACGCTCACATATTGAAAGTATTTAATCGCAAACAGGTTTAATTTTGTCATTTGTTTACCAGACTATTTTTTAGATGGTCACAACCTCATAGAGTGCACATAGAAAATATAGACAGGGCTCAGCAATATATACACTAAAGCATTACCTGGGGGAACAATCAGAAACCAGTAAATATTCAATTAGTAGAACATATGGTCATAAAATCTTACTACCTGTTAAGCAGAGGGCTTTCAGATAAGTCACATAAACATGGATACAGTTGTGAGCTCAGTTACTTGAGTCTTACAGATTATTTGATCTTTTATTGAGATATAGCATGATGTGTATTCTGGATCAATAAATCTGAAATGAATGGAACAGATCAGCAACATACACAATACCAACGCACATGTGCTATATGGCATTACAGAGGTTTAATAGTCCCATAATGCACAACAATATGGACATTATGATATATGCTTTATACAGATTATATGGGTGAATGCAATTTTATGTTACTCATTTAGCCTCTAACATTATACTGGCATTAGCAAGCACAGTGTGTAAATATGACAAATAATATCCAGTTTGTTGGATGGAAGAAGGAAGACACTGCTAAATATATTATTTATATACTGGTAAAGTGCACGGATATTTCAGACAGGTGTGTAAAGGTTAAAGCAAATGATATCAGCCTTGACTGAGATAACTATAGAAAAGTATCAGAATAATAGTATTAGTGGTTTCCAATCAAAATTTGACATGTAACAAGTGTTAGGGTATTGTGTTACAAGGTGCTGTGTTATGCAATTAATCCCTGACTGGATTGATCTGATACGAGTCCTAAATGTTCTCTTGTTTGTGTAGTGGATGAATGTGCACCTGAAATGGGAATATGATTAAGGTTCTTATATATATATATATATATATATATATATATATATATATAGAGAGAGAGAGAGAGAGAGAGAGAGAGAGAGCATTTTAATTAGATTTGATTCAAGTGTTAAAATTTAAGTTTAAAGTCATAAATAAATAATGAAACTGACAGATTAGTTGACAAACTTGAGCCAGAGCACATGCAGTGTGGTTATGGGGTGTAACTCAGAGAAAACTCTTCAGCTGCCCAAGAGGCTTTACTGTGTGCACTGCAGTGCTTCCCATAGACATTGATTTTACTAGCTACACATCATTGCAAACCACCAGTGTATAGACCCAAATTGATATTTTATTGTAGCTTACATCTTTCATGAATAATGAAAACTTATGCTGTTAATGAGTTGTTGTACCACTGTAGTGTATGGAAGTCGCCTTATCAGGTATTCCAGTGTTGCTCTGAATATGTAATTCTTTCAGTAACATATATTTGATGGAATTAATGAAGTGAACATATGCCAAGCAGTTATGGAAAGCAAGAACTATTTAGTCAAATATTTATGAGAAGAACACAGCAGTTATGCTACAAGGCTGGTACAGTATGTTTTCTCATAACACAAACTATGACTGCTGAATATATCATGGTTATAGAAAGAGAACAATTTGTAGCTAATTTCGTCTCTGTGTTGCAGTTGTGCTGCAGTTTGCACCTGTTTTACCAGATAGCTCAGAAGAGTAGTGACACTTAGCTCTAATAAATGTTATGGGGAGGTACTCTTGCTGTCAGTCAGGATAATTGTGAAACATGATGATTAAAGAAGTAAACGTGCTGTGGTTTTGAATGTTTTGTAGAATACATTCCCAGGTAACTCCACCACCATAACCACTACCACCAACAAATGCACGCAGCCTATCCGTGATTATTCTGTTGTCACAGTTAAAAGCTGTTATGAAAATGATTCATATTTTGATCAAGGACACATCTGGAACTCAAGGAAAATAGTGTATATAGGGAAATTATACAGAGTCTAGGAGGATACAGTGTCTAGGAAATACAGAGTGGAGGGGGATATATTGTCTAGGTGGATACATAGCTCCTGTCCACTTTTAAAAAGTGATGACACAACTATAGCCAGTTGCAAAAATTAACAAAAAAAAATACTTACTAGTAACAAGTTTTCTTTCTAAGATGTATGTATAATAAGGAAGAGAACCCCCCCCCCCTCAATTGACTTTTGCATTTAAGGGAATTTTTTAAAGATGGCACAGATCTTTTTAAGCTCCAAGGTAAGTGATGCTGCCATATGTGACACAGAAAGGACATGCTTCACTGATGTGTAATTTGACCCTCAAGAAAAGACATTGAGAATTTAATGCAGTGTCACTCCACTATATGTGGACATGTTCACAGTAATATAATCTGTTTTAGGGCAAACCTGCTCTGTACCAGATGTGTTCACAAGCTGAGGGGAAAAGTAGCTTGTATCATGTCATGAAGATGTCAGATGACTTTGATACATGTTTTTCTGACTTCGTCAACTGTTGATCGTGTTCATTTTAAGTCATCACATATGCTAACACACACACAAACACACACATAAACACACACTTAAACTGGGACAGGTTCATTCTGAATGTTTTTTCTTGTGTGAATGCAGCGTAACACAGTGTGTCACCACAGCAATAAAGATATAAATGTCATTAACGTGTAGACCTAAATGTCTAGGTATCTTTTGGGTGTTATCTTACCTGTGGTGAGTAGCCATGATAGGAATGTAAACAATGGCACCATAAGGACAGGTGATATTGATATATATTTTATATATTAGCATGTAAGATGTCACTATGGTTTTATGCAAGTTCATGTATAAGTATGCATTAGAATTGAGAAAGGATGTAGTTGTGGCTTTCAATCAGAGAAGAAAAGATTTTTAATAGCTAGCAAGTCGGGCTAATATCCAGTTAGCACTATATGCCATTTGTTTTTCAAACAACTTATGTTGGCATTGCTACTAAATCTTTGCCTTTGGAGCTAGAAACAAATTTTCAACCACTGGATTTTACTGTCACTGTTTATACTGGTATACTAGTAAGAATTGCCATATACTTGGATGGTGTGACTCACAGGTATGTTTGAATTTTTTGTACAGTAATTTTTTCAGGGAATATATAATGTATCACCCCTAGGCAACAGAGAAATATTATTTATTGGTCGCTTTGATCTGTATTTTAACCTGTGTGAGTGGACTAACAAGCTTTGTATTACTCAGCGGTTGTGCCAGTGATAGCTGAATAAGTGTTCAGTTGAGATCTAATGAGAAAGACAGGTATGTGTATTAAAATAAGAAGAGGAAAAATATTTCAGATTGCAAGAAGTTCTGAAGAATATCTCGGTTGATGTTTTTCCACCTTTTGACAGGTTTACCTTTTTTGTTTAGAAAAGAAAATTGGGAAATTTTGCTAGATCTTTTTACAAATTGAAGGTGATGGGAGGGGTATTGTTTTTCCTTCTGTAGGACCATTCCATCCTTCCCACGCTGTGAGCATTTATTTTTTTCAATGTGGTAGCAGAAAACCCCACTACTGTTGATTTAATGCCTCAACTGTTGTTAATACCTTATTTAAAGTCTCTATGTCACCTGAATGATTCACCTGTTTAATAGTAAAGGCACAACAGGTCTAACAGTGTTTACAGTCAGTAATGTAAGCCTTCTAGATTAGCCTTTAGTCAGTCAGGTGTCTGTGTCTTTTACATGATAATGGGGCGTGCATCTTGGGTTTGAGTGGAGAGGGGGGAGGGGAGAGGGAGCACGTCATTGAAATTCTAATTTTCATTGCTCTACCTGTATAAAAAAAAGATAGGTCACACTGTCACGCCTTCTTCTTTAACAAACAAGATATAGAAAACCTGTACAGCCAGCTTCAACCTCTAAGGTAGAGATGAAGGAACAGCTTTTGCTGCCATCAACAGGTAAATTGAATTATTAATGAAATATTTATACCCTTTGCGGTAGGCTACTGCATGAGTATAATCTGCATGCTACAAATGTTGTTTTATCTTTAGTCAACTGTCTAAATATTGTGATTAAATGTTACAGGTAGATAACAGTTCAGGAGGTATCAGCCATTATCCTATGTATTGACGCCCTCATTCCATTGAAAATACATAATGTAGTTAAAATCAGCTTGTAGATCCCCTTTAGGCACACTATTAATTCCCCTGACACACAATGCATGTGTGGGTTTGAAAAGATTGGAGCCTTTAGCTTTATCAGCTGTGGTGTGTTTTATGACCACTTAGTTTGCAAAGTCACCTTCATAGAGACCAGCAGAGAGGAGTAGGTTACACATTTATTGTATTTTTTTCAGTGAATTATGTTTATGCCTGTTTTGGCCATTTCATTACCATTCTTGAACCTGAATATGCATTAGGAATATTGGGCACATTAATTGGACACAAATGCAGTTCTACTTTAATAGCTTGTAGATTATCAGGGTTATCAGAAATACATAAAAGTACTACACACCAGCAACTATAAAGATTGTGAACCTTACATGAACATATGCTAAGAATGGATATGTTTACTCTTCAAGATTTGTTTTGTTGACAGATACAATTAGTTCTATATTTGTTATTAGGGATTACATCTTGCACTGGACTAAACATGTTAGGTTTTTATTGACAAGTTGGCAAACAGTTGTAACACAAGATTCACAATTTTAGTAATTAGTTATATGTATATATGCATTTCTGACAAAAGTACTGTTGGCAGTCATTGTAAATGTAGGTTAACATGTTTGCATAAGTTGACAAGAACTCATCGACATTGAAATGAATATTTTATAATTGTGTGTTGGTAAAGTTATCAGCTCTGGACTTGGTACTAGATACTGTTGTCATATCTTGATATGATCAACACTCTAACAACAACAAAAAAAAACTTCAAAGTAAACAAATATTGTTTGAAATTCAGTGCCTCACCAGTATTTCTCCATCTGCCAATCAAGTGACACGCTAACCAGCAGTAAGACGTGTTTTTAGTCAAGTAAGGTTGGCCTATCTTGATATGAACAATTTCAGCAAACTTATCTTATTAAAAGAATGAAGTGGCTGCAGGCAGTTGATTGTGTGTTACCAAATTGGCTTTCTATGTTGAGCTAATCACAATCAGCAGCGCTGGCTTGTTGAGATAAGTTTTACCAAGCAAGTCAGATGGGCCTTACTTGACTGAAAACTCGACTTACTTTTGATAAGCGTGTTAATTCATAAGTGGACAAATTCTCTTTGGCATTAACTCTAAGATAAGATTTTTTCTTTGAAGTTTGTTGTTGGAGTTATGGGTTGTGATTTAGCAGGTGCTTGTTACATGCTGGTAGCATGGGTGTCTGGTGACAGGTGGTCACTCCAGTCATCATGGTCATAAAGTTTAACTTGATAGATTATGATGGACTATAAGTGGACAGAAGTGACCCAGACTCACCTCTGACAGACAGGTCAATTCCCTATTACAGGTGAATAATGATGTCCGTACAAGGGAAAGAGGGTTTATTTTGCAATGCCTTTTGAAAAGTTGTTTTTTGCTTTTTTTAAAGACCATTGCAGTAATTTCGCTTTTTGGTGTTGAGCACTTGTCAGAAATGGTGTAGAAAATTGAAAGGAAACACATAAAAGGACTAGCAAAGGACTAAATTTGCCCTGTTTCTCCTTTTAGAAAGGGAAATGTTTACGTAAGAAAGACTTCCATCCTTTTGATATTCTTTTATTTTGTTAAACCTGTAATGTCAGGAAAATGATCGATCAGGATCACTTTGTGACATTCACTTTCATTTTTCATCAGTCAGTGGTCATGAATATTATTGCACTTCCTTTATTTCACACAGGGGTGGCCTTGCAAAGAATCATAAATAATTTTACTGACCAGTGGTTTGTTATTCAGTAATTTTGTAGTATGTAAGTCATCTATGAGCCTGTTACCAAATACAATCAAGTTATTTGTAAAACTAGATCCAGGTTAAGTCACGTCCAGTGTCAAAAGTATCATGATAGTGAGACAATTTGTCAGTCACACCTTGAAGACAGTGTTGCTTTGAGTACTGGAGAAGTAAAGGACAACACAGAAATTTGAAGTAAGTAAAGAGGTTTTGCTCACTAAGAATGAAAAACTTAGTTTGGCTTAAGTCTTGTGTTTTACTTTTACCCTGACAAAAACATTTAATGTTTTACTTTTTATCCAAGTACCAAATAAAAAAAAAAAAAAAAAAACACAAGGTAAGAAAAAAAAAGACACCTGATTTGCCTCTTGTCAAAAAATTGGAAACAAATTACCTGCAAAACTAATACTTTCTAAGAGATTTGATTAATGTATAATTAATCAATATTTATGGAAAAAATGGTCCGCCATCTGTCATGGTTGGCTGTAATCTGAGTGGCTGATAGGTAGTGTGCAGAGTGGCAGCTGGGATGGGATAAAGATAGCTTCTAATACAGGTGAATCTTTTTGCTGGGTGGATGCCTCAAACACCTTTGTGGACTGCACCATATACCACAGGCAGAGAACTCTGCACTGGAGCTCTGCTGTTAAATACGCGTGGTTTAAGAGAGACGTAAGGAAGGATCTCGACGCAAGTCAATGTGCGTGCATGCAAAGTGAAATTTGTCAGTTAATTGTGCTGTCAGGTAAGTTGAAGTATCTATCCTGCAGGTTGTACGTGTAGAGTTGTCATTTATGTTTGTTCAGTGTTGTAAAGCTATTTTGCTTGAGGTAGGAGCTTAAATATCCATGTAAACTCTGACCAGGGATATTAATATAAGAGTTTTTTTGACTTTCTATAGATGTGGTTTTTTCCAGGGAATGGGAAACATTGAGAATTTGAGATACAATCATTGGAATGAAAATGTAATGAAGTTTTCTGACTATAGGAGTGGAAAACTGTAAGAAATGAACAATGAAATGGCCTTGTGCCTTACCATAGCTTCTCATTGCCTAAACATTATGGAGAAAACACCTTAACTTCATAACATTGATGACTTTCTTTTTTCTAACTTTAACTGCAAAAGGAGTACGCATTCTACTTTATCAGTTTCATGCCAGATTGTTCATAGAGGGACCCCTTAGTGGGAGCAAAATGAAAAAAAAAAAATGAATCAAGAGACTGATGCGAAAATGGCCTACCTGGGTTATATATCTTCTGCACATTATTCTTGAAGGAAAAAATGTGGGTTTCTTCCTCACACAGCACTATATCAATTTATATTTTCATTAGGATAGAATTATAGAATCATGAATAATGAAAATATCTCTGAGGGAATAAATGCCACCACAGAGTCCTATCCAAATGGATTTTTGATTAATGTTCCCGAATTAATAGAGTTTCTCAGGCATGCTTCTTGTAGTTATCATTATATGGTCATTTTTGCAATTGGTGATGTTTTTTTTCTATGGCAATTAATACCTGATGTTTAAAAGAAGTTTTCATACAAAATACAGTTTTCAAATTTAATTTCTTTTTCTTCAAGTGAGGAAGAAAGATGAATAGTTGTGTTACAAATAAGAGCAGACAGGTAGAGTGCCAAGATGGAAGTCACAGGTGTTTAAATACATGTAGGCATGCAAGAAGAGACAGACTAGACAGATCTACCTTTGGAATAGACTACGCCTACACAGGCACTTGTAGCATTTATGTAGTTTTCAGTCCCCTGCTTCCTGGAAGATTTTTTTCTCATCGTAACACCCATGCAGTACTTTCTGGCTCTGTAATTTCAGTGCAATCTATTTTCCTTTAGATGTTGAATCCTGCTTTGTACAGAGATAAATCTGTTGTAGGTAGATCTTTGTGAGGATCATGGATGGATAAAGTCAAGGTAAAAGAAGTCAGGTAGATTTATATGGTTCAGTGAATAACGGTCAGAGGTCAGTGTGTCCAGTAGTCAGTCACCAAATGGAAACAGAAACCCATTATAACACATAAATAATAAATACGATCTGCTTCTCTACACTCTTGTGAAGATATATGTAAAATTAGGCAGTAACAAATGCTGACGCAGTCTGCCTGGATTCAGTTGCTTGACAGCTTGCTGAAGACTCCATATGTTGCAATGGTTGTTGTCAACAGAGACAGTAATTTCGAATGAATCTTAGTACTAAAAAGCATTTTTATTTTCTTGTATCATGCATGATCTTATTATAGCTTCGAAAAGGACAAGAAAATGCTGTTATCTGTGTCTAGATTTACTCACCTTTCCAGTGAACTATCAATGTTTACATGCCAATTGCTCCTGCAGAGATTCCATGATAAAGCGTACACCAGTACCTGTGACCTTCAGAGGGCAAGTTTAAAATGGTAGTTCATTCACACAACACACAAACTATGATTCAAGATTAAAACTGCAAGGCAGAGCTCAACTGACTTTAATTGTCTTCCATATTGAATTTGGCTTTGTAAATTGAAAGGTGATTGCAGAGGGCTTGTTCGTCCTGTTAGCTTGCAAATTACTAATGCATTCCTGCAATGTTTTTCCGTCCAAGTGAGAATGGTTCACCCGTAACTAGGTTATCCTCCACTTAAAACTTTATTGAATAAAAATACCACATGTTAGTTATTTGGTTGGAGAGCTGCTAGCACCATGATGGTAAGGGCCAGTCATCACAGATTGATTTGTTTGATGGTATAATCTTCTTCTGGAGAAAACATCTAAAGCGTTACTGAATGTTGTCTTTATTAAGTGGCTTTCGTGATAAGATACGGAAGATCTTTATTTGTAAATTAGTCAGACGTGTGCAGTCTTTAGGGGAAGATTGGCCATCCAGTGCTGTGGACTGAGTGTGTTTGGAGTTTGTGGAAGGGAAACATGGTTTACCAACTTACTGGATCTGGAGGGGAATTTACACCACATGCACAGTGTAAGCAGGCAGAATGATTGTTTGTGTGGTTAAGCAAGTGATGTTCTTGATGATGAGTGAAAATGAGAATTCTAAAAGAAGAATCAATTATCAACTGCAACAGTAAAGTAAATTGACTCTCAAGACATGCTTTTTATTTTTGTGTACCTTTTTTACATTAGATGTGAATTTCTGCTTGAAGGGATATTCACAGTATGGCGTTGAGCAAAACAAACTCAAATTCCTCAGAAAATGTTAAGTGCGATGATGTGTGAAGCTGTAGGATTTCTCAGAAACTATGACCTTTCTAAGAATGCTTTCAACTTGGCAGGTAAATGTTACTCAATCCAAAAACTGTAGGAAAGTTATTACCATTTTTTAAAGTAGTTTGAAAAGGTTACATTTAGAAGCCAATTTGTAACACTGGAAATGCATGTAGAATGGGTATAAGTTCATAAAGCTCCCCTTGCCAGGCTGGATAATCTGTTCAAAATGGTAGAAATCCATCATATGAATAGTGAACCTAGATGTAGGACCAGGCAGTTTTGGAACCTGGCATTAGAGTTCATAGTCTCTACAAGTTAAAAAGGAACTCTTCTAAACTTGCAGTTTTCATTATCTAGTTATCTGATAACATTAGTCCCACTTAACTCAGGTCTAAAATTGATGTTAGATATAACAGGTATGGCAGAGTTGGAGATGAAATACACACTGGCCCTCTCAGAAGTAAGCACATATTTGTTAAAATCTCAAATTGATATTTATGAGTAGTTGGAATGCTTGCAGTTGAATGCCACAATTATTTCATTTTCCATCATGTAGGTAGCTGTGGGATCACTCCCTGTGGTATATCACCCTCTTTCCTACCTTTCAGGAAAGCTTTCTCTGTAGCGTACCTCTTCCTAGTGACATGGGTGGTAACCTCTTGGATGTTTACATTTATAAATCCTGGTTTAAAACTGAAGTGTATGGCATAAATTCTCCAAGTGCTAACGTGTAAGGTGACCATAAAGGAAAGCACATTGTCATTTTTTTTTTCAGGTGTGAAGATTTATTATTTCCTTATGATTGCTGCTAAACTATTTATATGATGTGTTTTAGGTTCAAATTTTTCTCTTTGGACCACACATCATCAGACACATCAGCTTGCAAGAAAAAATTTAATTAATGAACAAGGAACAATAAAAAAAGACTTCAGACTTTTTTTTTCAAAAACCTTAATAACAGTGAATATTTCAGTGGTATAATGCATGAAATCATTATTTTTTAAACTTCCATCCTAGGAAAGTTGGAATACAGACACATATCTCAACTGCTTATAAATATATACCCCAGAGAACCAGATCTATTGCACAAACTTATGTCCTGGAGCTAAAGAAATTATTGATGATGGATTAATAAATGTCTAGCTCCGTGGTGAAATGTTGGTTATACTGTAACAGCAGTTGTGAAATCCATCATGTTTCAGAAAGCCAACATGTGGCACTCCAAAATTGTGACTGGTTGAGACAGCATTGTGTTGACTTGTCTTCTCAAACACAATCTAATTCACGCTTCAGATCAGTCTGTACTTTAATGGTCATTATATCCACAAGTGCCAAATCACCAGTGGTCAGACAGTCCTTGGCTCCTTTTGAATCTCTTGGGAAACATCAGGGAAAATTGTAGGTGCTGGTTGCCATAGAAACTTCTCTGGAGATGTTTTACTGTCGATTCGCAACTAGTTTGTTTTACATGTTCAAGTGATCTACCTTAGGGATGGCTTAAAGATAAAGGAATTTATTTGATAGAAAATAGTTCATAAACCTGAAAGATTTGAAATAATATAAATGTTTTTGTGTGATTACTCACATGCAATAATTATAGTCCCTTGAATATCATTACTGGGAAAATGTCTAGGTCGTCCATGTGCAATGAATCATTGCAGAAATGCGACAAGATCACTATCTGGGATCTAGGCTCTTATGTAATTTTCAGAGAAAATGACCTGTAGAGTAGTCACTTGGTGATGCTAGATATATGCTCTGTAAAATACAATGCCGTTTGATTCCTAGCAATTGATCTTGCAACGTAACGAGTCTGGCCAACAGTCATAATAGGCAGAGCTCATTGATAAATTCACCATTAACATATTGATTTTTGTAGGCTTCCTTGTGTGGAACAGAACACTTAATGACATTATGCAGGTTTGAGACATCTGTGGGTGATTGCGTTGTTGGGGGCTTGAAAATACAGAATAATTCTTACGCTGTATATTTATTTTATCAATAATAACCAACCTCTTGACTGAAAGACTGACCCATATTTCTTGACTCCCATCTGTCAATTTGTCTTCTGGTTCTCAATAGGAATTCAATACAAGGTAGTCTGCGAGTATGATATTGTACAAAATCCATACATTTCTGAGGGACGGCATATTATTCAAACTCCTCATCCATCACCAGATGGCTTTCAAGCAGATTATATGTGAACAGTTGCATGAGAGTTTAGAGTGTAGTGTAGCACTTCTGAGACTGGCTGGCTCAATGGCTGTGGTGGAAGCTGCAGTCTGACCCAGCGTAGACTATAATCTATTTGGTGTCTAGGGTCATTTGCTAGCTGTAGCATACAGATGGTGTTGTAGCCTATGGGACAGGATGGTATAGACTGGGAGCAGCACATTTAGTGATCTCCTACTGATAATTACAAGAATTTTAGCAGTCTAGGAGAACTCATTTCAGAAAAAAATTCTAGGAAATTCAAGGATTGAGGCATAATGTCAGGGTCCAGTAGTTCTTGGTGCAGCAGTTGGACTGCCTATCTGTGCAAGAGACAAAATACAGGTGATATAAGTATTATAAGTATGCTAGTGATAGGAAAATATGTTATTTGTATGTAATTATATGGAGGTGGGGTTGGGATGTGATATGTGCCTGCTGAAGGCTTTCACATGTTTTAATGTGTAAATAGAAGGTGTGGAGATAAATCAATAAATATTTCAGGTGAATATTTTGTAAAGGTATACATATCAAAATATTTTTAAAAACAGATGGTGTATACAATCATACATTTTCTGCATTTTCAGTTCAAATGATATAAATGAGCTCTCGGCAAGGAAATGTATTTTAGCCATATAATGTCAATGTATGAGGTTTAGGTGTGACAATCAATCAATAATTGCACTGAAAGCCTGTATAACTAAAACCTGTAGGCAAACTAATTATAACAGTCCTTTCCATCATAAAACTAGATTGGCATGTCTGCATCCTTTTAGGAATGATTAAGGTTTGGCTAATATTTTCAGTAAAAAAACACCAGAGAATTTACTTTCTTTAGGAGATGTCAAAGCCAGATTAGAAGACGGTCGATATGTAACTTTCGTAATGTGTAGTCCTCGTTTTTAGTCCTGACCTGGATATAAATTATATCTCATTATCTTCAACAAATGAATCTTAGTCATGCAGCCATGCTTAACTGGGTCAAAAATAAACCAAAACTCGTCCCAGGTTGGATGATAATTTGTCATGTTATGTTCTATTAATATAATATAATATCAAGTTGGGTGGAGAACATTATTCTGACAGAAATACCCATTGCCTGGATTCCATCATAATACAGATCACGAAAATAGTCGGCATTTCACTGATCTCGATGGGTACAACCAAGGATCACCTGTTAAGGAAAAGAAATTTGAGATTAATTGTCAAAAAATGCCATTAGAATGCTTGCATAAATAGTGGCTGAATCCTCTGTAGTGTAACATGAGATATCTTCCTTATGTTTTGGCTCCGGTGAGGGGGACATCAAGGTGAGCGAGGGGATGGTTAGATTGGCATTTAACCACGACCAGGTATTTTAAACATCACCTAATGAGAAGAGATCATAAGGAGTATGTATTGATGACTTGTGAAATACATGCATCATGTAGGTAGTAAAAGGTTTAGGAGAGGGCAGAAAGGCAGAATATTGATGATCCTTGAGAGTAGTAGCGCCACTTAACTGAAAAGGGGAACCCCTTAAGTAGTTAATGCTGTTTATTGGTAACTTAGACACATTTAATAGTCTAATGATTTAGAACATGGCCTCATTGGCGGGTCACAGGCAGAGCCTATAAGAATTCCTAGCATGACTGATCAGTTGTCCTTTATATTGTAATAAAACCACCTAGATGATAATGGTATAAGGATATTATATATGTTGACGACATGCTTACATTTTTGTCTCGCCTATATCACCAGTAGGCTTCTTTGTCTAATGAGGATATATGTTTGAAGGATCCAAGTGGAGCCAAATTGGTAGAGTTAAAAGGTATTTAAATATTGCTGAAGGGATAACTAGATGGCAAATGCTTTAAAGATCAATGACTTGCATATGATGCTGGAAATAACTGTTGGCACAAGTAGCAAAATAAACCTTGTGCCACTAATTTATCTTACACGCGGGACCATGATATATTGATGCCTCTTTTTCAACTATTTTGATCCTGCATAAGTATTCTTAAGAGCAGGGTCTGGAGCTTACAGGAAGACTCTGCTTTTTCAGCAGAGTTGTTTCACAACATCGTGAATCAGATAACCAAATACCACTGCCACATTCCTCCCAGGAAGAAATTACCATCTGGCCATGATTTGTTGGTTTGTGTGGGGAACAGATCGGAACCGATTTAGTGCCAACATTTATTTTGTTCCCCTGAATTTTTTTTAACGATTTGTGGTTTTATTTAGTTCCCATCCATATATTCCATAAGGCAAAGCAAGCCAGCGTTTTGTGAACTCAGAACAAGGTCAAATCTGTAAATTGGATTATTATAGAGAAAGCGTGGGGCAACACAGCAGTTAGTACCAGCAGTCTGGTCAACTGTCTATATATACACAAACGCACACACACACTTCATGGGCTGGTGCTTTGGATGATAACTTGCCAATTTCTTGCGCAGGTATGCATATTGATAATATATACCTGGTTTTGTATTTAGTATGTGTGCATGTAGGTGGCATAGGAGTGATGCAACTCTAATCTAAACCTGTGTTCTCTGGTTCTATTCCAGCCACTGACACCATGCAGCCAGTAGCAAACGGCCCTTCTAATCCAGATGTGAAAGTCAATGGAGATCCTTCCAGCTCAGTTAGTAAGTATTTAAACCAATTTGTGCCAGATTTTTTTCTCAGGAGAATGCATTTTAAGTTTATTTGTAAGATTTCTTTGAGCAGTTCGTTGATAAGACCATCAGTGCAAACTTATAGAAGGATGATGATGATTACCTGCACACCATATTATATTGCTAATATTGCTTTTTGCTACTGCTTAGCTGGTGCATTTAATTTATTGTCATGAGGGAATATTGGAAAAGGTATTATTATCATTAGTAGTATGGGGGTGAAGTGTTTTCTAGAAGGTATTCAAAAAAATATCATGTAATTAGTAGGAGAGAAAAGAATGTATATATGGCATAGTTGGCTTATATGATACTACAATAGCTACTTTTGTGGTTTAATTGTAAGGAATAGGCTGTCTGCTGCAATATGGCACAACTGTACATGTAAACAGATTTGAACCCACATTTATATAATATATTTTGTTATTAATAC
Source organism: Lingula anatina (assembly GCF_001039355.2). The sequence continues at coordinate 162,844 of NW_019774703.1, read as the reverse complement.
AATCATTTGTCACAAAGATTGTAAAATGAACACCATTTGGCACACATTGATGCTCATGGATTGGGAGTTGGGTAACCTCCTTACAGTTCACCTTTGCGGCAGATGATCGAAGATATTTGGTGCCAAGAACACTTCACAAATTTATTTCTGTTTTATTAGTGCTCCATTTTCTAGGTATTCTGCCAATGTCAATAAGGAGAGAGTAGCCTGAAGTTAAAAAGACCTATTTCTATAATGCCTTTATGTTAAACCATAGACTGGGGAAATCTTAACAGTGCTATGCATTGCCTACAGACAACATTTCACTGGAGGAAGAAGCTGGCCAATCTCGTTATTTACATACTGCCATGTTGGTTCTGTTAGTGATATATNAATATAATATCAAGTTGGGTGGAGAACATCATTCTGACAGAAATACCCATTGCCTGGATTCCATCATAATTCAGATAACAAAAATAGTCGGCATTTCACTGATCTCGATGGGTACAACCAAGGATCACCTGTTAAGGATAAGAAATTTGAGATTAATTGTCAAAAAATGCCATTAGAATGCTTGCATAAATAGTGGCTGAATCCTCTGTAGTGTAACATGAGATATCTTCCTTATGTTTTGGCTCCGGTGAGGGGGACATCAAGGTGAGCGAGGGGATGGTTAGATTGGCATTTAACCACGACCAGGTATTTTAAACATCACCTAATGAGAAGAGATCATAAGGAGTATGTATTGATGACTTGTGAAATACATGCATCATGTAGGTAGTAAGAGGTTTAGGAGAGGGCAGAAAGGCAGAATATTGATGATCCTTGAGAGTAGTAGCGCCACTTAACTGAAAAGGGGAACCCCTTTAGTAGTTAATGCTGTTTATTGGTAACTTAGGCACATTTTATAGTCTAATGATTTAGAACATGGCCTCATTGGCGGGTCACAGGCAGAGCCTATAAGAATTCCTAGCATGACTGATCAGTTGTCCTTTATATTGTAATAAAACCACCTAGATGCTAATGGTATAAGGATATATATGTTGACGACATGCTTACATTTTCGTCTCGCCTATATCACCAGTAGGCTTCTTTGTCTAATGAGGATGTATATATGTTGGAAGGATCCAAGTGGAGCCAAATTGGTAGAGTTAAAAGATATTTAAATATTGCTGAAAGGATAACTAGATGGCAAATGCTTTAAAGATCAATGACTTGCATATGATGCTGGAAATAACTGTTGGCACAAGTAGCAAAATAAACCTTGTGCCACTAATTTATCTTACACACGGGACCATGATATATTGATGCCTCTTTTTCAACTATTTTGATCCTGCATAAGTATTCTTAAGAGCAGGGTCTGGAACTTACAGGAAGACTGCTTTTTCAGCAGAGTTGTTTCACAACATCGTGAATCAGATAACCAAATACCACTGCCACATTCCTCCCAGGAAGAAATTACCATCTGGCCATGATTTGTTGGTTTGTGTGCGGAACAGATCAGAACCGATTTAGTGCCAACATTTATTTTGTTCCTCTGAATTTTTTTTTAACGATTTGTGGTTTTATTTAGTTCCCATCCATATATTCCATAAGGCAAAGCAAGCCAGCGTTTTGTGAACTCAGAACAAGGTCAAATCTGTAAATTGGATTATTATAGAGAAAGCGTGGGGCAACACAGCAGTTAGTACCTGCAGTCTAGTCAACTGTCTATATATACACAAACGCACACACACACTTCTGCATGGGCTGGTGCTTTGGATGATAACTTGCCAGTTTCTTGCACAGGTATGCATATTGATAATATATACCTGGTTTTGTATTTAGTATGTGTGCATGTAGGTGGCATAGGAGTGATGCAACTCTAATCTAAACCTGTGTTCTCTGGTTCTATTCCAGCCACTGACACCATGCAGCCAGTAGCAAACGGCCCTTCTAATCCAGATGTGAAAGTCAATGGAGATCCTTCCAGCTCAGTTAGTAAGTATTTAAACTAATTTGTGCCTGGTCAGGGAAGGCACCAGATTTCTTCTTAGTGAAGGGTATGAAACCCATTTAAAGTTTATTTGTGAGATTTCTTTGAGCAGTTTGATGAGTGCAAACTTACAGAACGATTATGATTACCTGCACACCATATTATATTGCTAATATTGCTTGCTACTGCTTAGCTGGTGCATTTAATTTATTGTCATGAGGGAATATTGGAAAAGGTATTATTATCATTAGTAGTATGGGGGTGAAGTGTATTCTAGGTTTGAAAAAATATCGTGTAATTAGTAGGAGAGAAAAGAATGTATATATGGCATAATTGGCTTATATGATACTACAAGAGCTACTTTTGTGGTTTAATTGTAAGGAACAGGCTGTCTGCTGCAATATGGCACAACTATACATGTAAACAGATTTGAACCCACATTTATATAATATATTTTGTTATTAATACAATCATTTGTCACAAAGATTGGAAAATGAACACCATTTGGCACACATTGATGCTCATGGATTGGGAGTTGGGTAACCTCCTTAAAATTCACCTTTGCGGCAGATGATCGAAGATATTCAGTGCCAAGAACACTTCACAAATTTATTTCTGTTTTGTTAGTGCTCCATTTTCTAGGTATTCTGCCAATGTCAATAAGGAGAGAGTAGCCTGAAGTTAAAAAGACCTATTGCTATAATGCCTTTATGTTAAACCATAGACTGGGGAAATCTTAACAGTGCTATATGCATTGCCTACAGACAACATTTCACTGGAGGAAGACGCTGGCCAATCTTGTTATTTACATACTGCCATATTGGTTCTGTCAGCGATAAATATTGAATAGTAAAATGTGGTGTCACACTGTACCCTGGTAACATCCTTTTTAATATGTATATAACATTTTGTTGAAAGATAACTATTGGAACAAAAAAATTGCTGGTAGTGAACCACATTCCACCAAAAATCTTTGCATGACTATTCATCATCTCGTTTCTTTTTTCTTTTTTTTTTGCCCTCAATGTCATTTCCTCATGTTGTTATCTTTAAAAAAATTATTATAAGACTTAACGTCTTATCACAGAGTAATATGCAAATCACTTGATTTGACTTATGTTGAGCACAGTAAAACAAGTCCAAATGAACATGAATATCATGTAAAGTAAACATCACCCTTATGTCTATTAAATGTGTACTGGAGTTCATATTTGTCCACTACAGCCTTCATGCTTTTTCTCACATAACATTGATGGTATTTTCCTTTAATTGTGAAAATAAGCATCTTGTTACGTCAGGTCAAAGAGGATATTGTGGTCGTGTCAGTCACTTAATGCAGCAGTCTCTGGGTATTTTCTATCATTTTAATTTCCTATTCGACAAATGTGTGTTGATTAGCCACATAATGGCTGTAAAAAAGGTATTTTGAAGTATCATTATGCAGGGCAGATGATTCTATGGTCTGTTAAGGGTTTAGTGTGTGGTTGTGTTTATATTACAGTGTTGGTAAAGGAGGCCATATTATTGTGACAGGTGTTAACTTTACCCACTCTGACAGAGTGTGAGAGAGCTTTACAATGTTCACAACATGTTCATGTTTTAACAAAGTTTTAAAAAACAGCTCTCTGAGTCTCTGTTCTACTTGGTCAAAGTTACTGTCAAATTATTTTTACCTTTATCTGCTCAGGGATGAAAAAATTGAAGTCTAAACACATTTTAATAGGTATCCACCTCATTTTAGTATGGGATCAGTAGGTTTATTTATTTGGCCTTGGCCTTTATAGAAATCATGAAGGATGAAAGTTCTACTGATATTGTATTTCACTGCATTTGTGTTGTGGGATATATCCGGGGTGCAAAGTTAGTTTTCCTCTCTTAAAAAATGAAGAAGAGAGAGAGAGAGAAATTCCAAACTTCATTTTGTATTTTTTCTTTTATTTATTTATTTATTTATTTATTTATTTATTTATTTATTTATTTATTTGGTTTTGCAGTCATGTCTAATGAGCAAGGAATTTTTTTTTTTTTATTTTCACAATCCTAGTTTCCATCCTTCAGTGAATTCTTTCTTCAGTCAATGTGTGTAGATTACATAGATGAAGTCTCAAACACATTTTAGTTTCATCTGCCTCTGTTTGATCAATGTGGCCATTGAGATTACATTATCATTATCAAAATATTGATATGAATCTTCCACTCTGATGGCGGGATCTGACTGCCTGGCAGTGACTGACATCTCCCAGCTCTCTATAAAGTTATGATATCCATTGGAGCCAAATCCTTCAAAACATTCCAGTGCTCAGGTTCATTATAATGGTAGTTTGAGGGTGTGACTGGATTCATTTTAATTGACCCGTCCCTCCCTTTGTGTCTGAAAAGTTCACAAGTGTTTACCAGGTTGCCAAGAAATGTGTCGAAATCCTAATGTACAAGAACACTTTGACCAAAGTTCACTTTCTGTTGAATGGAGGGAAATGTATGGAGTGCCAAAGTGAATTGACGTTAGAGGCTGTATGGTGGAGGTGTGGTGAAATGCAATTGCTATGCTAGCCATTCAGAAACAGATGTTGCTACAGAAACTTGCCACCAGGTCAAATATTAGTAAGGAAAAAAGAAATGAGATCGCGGACATCAGGGTGGAGGCGAAGGAGGTAAAGGAGGCGCCCCGCGGATCAGACATAGTGTTGGAGTGGTTACATGTGAGTAGATACAGATGTTGATGCCATGGTCCATTTGAAAACCTCTGGCCTAGTTTTAGTTATTTATTACTGTGGACCCGGTTCAGGGTACTATGACAGCGATCAGGGGCAGCTAGCCAAACAACTTACTGTCTTCTCGTCATGGTTATAATAACTAGCATCATCGTTGAGTCATTTTTGGTCAGGCATTTTTAAACATTCAAGATTTTAGATTGGCCTATTTAAACTTGGAGTGAGTCAGTCAGTTTTGAACTGCATTACGTTATGCTATATTGTACATTAAGATGTGTGATTTACATTTGTATGATATAGCATACGGAAATGTGTTGTTTGCAAGACACTTTGAATTCATAAAAGGAGCAGTGGATCTCAGGTAGGTGCGTAATCAGTATCTTTCTTTGATCAGGGTCAGCATTATTTTTAACCCAAAGAAACCACTTTGTTTTCTGGTTCCCTTTGAAGTGGTCCTAACACCACACATGCAGCTGTAGTAGCCAGCAAATAGAAGTAAGCAGATATTTACACATGCTGATGTTATTTGTGCTTTAAGGGTCAGTATGGTATGGTTGAAACAACACTGATATAGTGGTCAGCATATGCTTTTGTTCGTTGTATATTTAGTAGTGTTTTGTAGGAATGGACACTTTGATCAAATGGGTGCTGTCTGTGGTTTTAAGTTTTGGCATTAAGGTGATATAATAGTACAAGGAGACAGAAAGAAATAAGACATAGACAACTGTTATGATTATTTTCATTCTGAATGTCAGAAGCTCATTCTATCATTAATATTTTCAAAAAAGAATATTTCAGCAGCATTATGACAAGCAACTTTGCATTGATTAGGTTAATAAAAATGCCAGCACCAAGACTTGAATATAAAAACTGACATAGAAATTCAAAATATTGCCTTTCACACCCACCAGGCCTCATTAAGGGGGATATACATTAGATTACAGACACGAAGGTATGCTGTATTTTTGTTGAAGCACTCCAGAGAAATGTAGACATGAGATCTGAAGCTTGATAATGAAGGTGGTAACTTCAAGATATACTGGATATGTTCTATAGATTTTGCCTGCCAGGAGGTAAACACCACACTTACTGCATGCAAAAAAGAGCAACTGTTTTAGCAGGGAAACTCCTTAGGGGTTGGTACTGTACAGTGATCACGATGTGTTCATTTGATAAGACTATCAGCATGGTTTTACCTTGATTTATAAGCCACCTTTGCCTTAGGTATGTAGATTTTATGCCCTCTTCTTGCTGACTCAGTTCTTCAGAAACTGGAACGCCAAATAAGTCTCTGAACTCCTAGAGGCGCAAGTGGTAGTCATTCTTAGTATATGTCTAGCATAACAGTAGAAATGTAGCCTTAACTTCTCTGACCACTGACAAGTTTTTTTCTAGCTATGCCAATGAGTTTGGATATATTAGCTTTTTGGTTAGTTAAAAAGGATTAAATAAGAACTCATCTAGCCAGTATGAAGCTGACTGATGGTAAGTTGTGAAATGCATAACTTTTTTTATGTATTGTTTGTGATAAGTAAAGTCATGTAGCAGTATTTTATCTAGTGGCACACAACATGGATTGTTGTGTTAACCAGCACATATGTTATCACCGAATACAAACAGATGTTAGTAGATCTATAAAAACAATATTGAATATGCCTCTCTTTTCACCCATGACCATGCCAGAAGAAAAAAAAAAACAGCAGTTAATTGATTGTTAACCTAGTTGTTTTCAGAACAATAGTTTTCACACCTGGATGGAGTAGGTTATTATGACATGCATGTAGGTGTATTCACGCACCACAGAGCGATGTCTGTATTACGCAAGCCAGTCTGGCATTGATTGATGCTCAGATGTCACTATGTACCTTGAAAAAGAGGGAGAACAATTACTGGGAAAGTACCTCATACACAGTTAATTGTGGTTAGAATAATGGTTCAGTATCCAGTGGTGTACATGTGCTTTTGCCTGCAAGGGTCTTTGGGATTGATTCCTTTTCCAGAGAATTGCCAGTATTTTACGTAGTTGGCAATGTTTAGTTTATTTACTGATTTTTAGAAGGGTAGCATATTAAAATATATCTACACTTAGGTTTTATGAAATGCTAATATTTAAAAACACTACAATTGTTACATCTATTGTCAGAAAATTGAAACTAGCAGTGTAAATGTGGTAATAACACAAAACATTTGCAATCAATTAAGAGACAATCAAGAGACAGTTGCTGCCCAGCAATTTGTTGATGAATTATCTATGAATCTCCACAATGGCACTTTCTAATTCTAGGTTCTCCCATGAGTATGGATGGCCAGTTATCACCAAGTGACCAGGTGGTGAGTAAAAGTTTATGGGAACTAATAACAGAAGCACAAAAGTGGAATGCATTGTATATAGATGAGTCATGGCCACTATCTTCTTTATCTTCATAACTATGGCATCATCCCTTTGTCTTCATCAGCGCCATCAACTTTGTGCATGTGGTTCCTTATAGTGGAGTATACTATATGGGGTAGCGCTAGCAATTTTTGTCGCTTAGCCAAATCGCCACTTTTTTGTCAATTTTTTATCAAAATGGTTATAATTTGACTAAAACAAGCCAAATCAAGTCCTTTTACTTTAGCCAATTTAAGTAAGTTTTAGCATTTGGCTAAATTGGCGAGTGTAACTTAGCGCTACCCCAGAGTATGTACTGGTACTGTACTAGTAACCTCTTTCATCCCTCTCCTCTTTATTTCGTATCCCACCCTAGTTTCTGCCACTGCTTTATGTCTCTTCTAGATCTGTGCTTTTTTTACTCCTTTGATACTGATTTAATTCGTTCTATAACCCAATTATCTCAATTTAAGCAGACTGCAGTATGTGAGGAATATAAGAATTACAGATTATTTCTTAAAACATACTATTATATGTAGACAAATAGGTAACAGAAGACGAATAGGTGCTTAAGAGGATAAATGTGGCAAAATACTGGCTCCCCTCCAAAACAATTTTCTAACCAGTTCCACAGAAGTCACAACTCCCCCCTCACTGTTTACACAGACATTGTGTTTGTTTTGGAAAAGAGTGTTGCTCGTTATTACTTAGTAGTTTTTTTCCTAGATGTTTATTGCATCACAGTTCTGTGGTATTTAGTTAGTACATAGAGTTCATTGACGGCTTTCTCTACATGGAGATTTTGTGACAGATTTCTCTGATACCCTGTTCACACTACGCTCAGTTATCCGGATAAGTTGCAAATTAGGTCACAATTCGAATAAATGCAGTGGTGTGAACACAAGAGGATTTTGAAAATGTGCATTTTCAAAATCCTGCAAGTGAGGTGGATTTCTAAGCGCGATCCGGATAACTTACCGGAATCGACACCTGTACAGATCTTACTGCGCATGTGTGCAGATAAGTGCGGGTATCTATGAACGCTGGTTTATTACTTTAGCGATTGCACCAAACGTATTTGGAGGTCACCACTCACTACAACATGAGGAAACAAACTTATTTTGCCACCTTATACTTCTCAAGAATGCTGGAATGTCTTTTGAGTTGCATTTGTCGTCACAAATTTTTGTTGATATTTTAAGATTTCCTGTGCGGCGCATGCGCGAGTGTTCAAAACAGGAAGTTAAACCTGAAATTTTCAACGTGGGATTCGGATTCGCTTAGCGAGTGTGAACGCAATACCAAATCGGATTCCTTACGAAAAATCCAAATTATAGAAATGCGCATTTTGGCAACTGTAGTGTGAAGGGGGTATGAATGTCTTGTGTGTGTTTGTGTGTGTGTGTGTGTGTATAGAGAGAGAGATGGGAGGCTACACTGAGAGTCTGTGTCTAATATATGTAATAATCAATATTTGAGCACAGAGTCTATCTACACATTCCCCCCCCAATAATATCTCAGCTTTGCCATATAACTATCGTCCTTTATGATGTTGAAAGATGGGAGTCAATTAACACCTGATTACACCTCTAGGTTGGAAACAGTTATTATCAGCTAACTGCTGACTCTCATTTTCTGGAGGATGAATTCTGGAATTGGAAGAAATAATCATTTTGTCTAAGTGAGATCTCATTGATGTTCAGTAGGACCTGACCAAATTGCCCAAGATTTAAGTAGCTGTCTCATGGGAAGTGCACCCCCCCTGCACCCCCCCTGCACCCCCCCCCCCCCCACACCCCTCCCCCTTTCAAACTCTCCATCCCCTCATCTACCCAGCAGGGGATACATTGCCTTATCCCAGTTTACTAAGTGACTGATCATGGATAGTGATACTTTTATAGATCATAATGTGTTTAATGATGATCAAAATGAGTTGATTGGCTTCAGGCTAATCTAATAAAGAAAATTGTATGGAAATTACAAACCTTAATAACTGAATTGAAACTGTATATAATTGTGATCTTTTAGAACTAAGTATCCTATGGTATCAACTTGATATGGTTGATATTGGTTTAGGCTACAATGAGATTTGCCTTATATTGTCATATAATGCTAATGGATATATTTTTAAAAACACCTTATTGGATGGAATTTTATATGAATGGCATGTGCCAGTAAGAGATGGCAACCTTAATTGTAGAAATATTAAGTGTTATTTTTTTCATTGTTGTATAAGAAGAAAGTAACAAATCAGAAATTTTTGGCCAAAGAAAAAAAAAATGAAAGCATTTCGCATCCTATGTATATCTTCTGCAAGGAAATATTCTATGAATTTACAGTATGATTTCGACATCTTCTATAAATGATATGAGTTACGATGCTGAATCGATGGGCACTTTGTTCTGTGCAAATATCTTTTAGACCCAAGGGTCATCTAGTATCACCAAACGATGGCATACAATATCCCATATGTCCTTCTTTTAAGTTACATGTACCTTTATAGATGAATATAAAAACATTTTAAGTGAAATATGAGGAACTCCCCCCACAACCTCCTCATGGGAAGGGATGTAATGTGGGCACATATAGACACAGACACAAGTCTTCTTTATTAATCAATATCTGAATACTCTGGAACAGCCAATTTTGGATTGACAAACAAAACGTCCCGTGAATGCTATCATGTGAATAGAATGGTGTGCTGATATTCACTCCTTGCCCATGGAAAATATGTCATATTGGGAAATTATTTAAGAGGAAATATAGAAGAAGCCATTGATTTTCTCATTGGAATTGCAGTTCTTGCCCCGATAACAGCATCTAATCAGGACAAGTAGCGGTCTTGGTTCTGTTCTTGGTTTCTGATGAGTTTTTTAGACATATTATGACAGGAAATAGAAGGAAAATAATGGTAAGAATAGGCCCTTCCAAATTGTTATTCTGCTTCCTTAGAGATGTAATCACGGTTATCTAAATTGCCTTTTGAGATTTGTGTTATATGGAAACAGAATTAACAGATAATAGATAGCAAGTGCCTGATGGAGCTGGCTATGCTTGTCTAGAGTCTAATGTGCAGTTAGACTGAGCAGAGAGCTTAAGGATATATAGAAAACCCATTTATCTCTCTGAGGCTTGCCGTTTTCCAGTTGGTTTGGTTTCTACACAGTTTGGGCATACATGATGCATTCAGAGACTACTGAAGTGGAGTTTTTTATTCCGTTTCTGCTGGAGCCATATGTTACAGTGTCCATTGTGCATCAGACTGACAAATGTGCCCATGAAATGTGAAGAAGAAATGAAAGTGGCAGAGGCATGTCTTTCATCCTTTCATGTGGAGTGTATGTCTATGGATTAGGCAACCAGTAGCATTAGATCAAACATGCAATGGTATGATTAATGTATTTGTAATTTGATTTGCCACATTTTGCCAAGTATAAAGTGAATCAGATAGACTTCTGTGCATTGCATTCAGTTATCATCTCACTGATTTGATTTGATTTATTTTGTATCATTTAAACAGTTCTAGCTATAGCTGATGATATTTTTGTCATAGATATTACTTCAGTCACACTATTGTCCAAGTATTCTGATCAATGAATTCACAGTCCCTATAGCAGTCGGTCCTTGCATCCCAGCTCTGTCTTGTTTCAAATAATTTTACATTGGGAAAATCATCATCTTCCATCATCTCTTTTTTATGCTTAATAAGAGATATAATGGATACACCCTTTATTTTAGTGTTCCTTTTATTTGATGGCTGCATGTTGTAACCTTCATCCCCTAAGGACCCTTTTTCCACATCTTTTCCTGCATTATCTCAGTCCCAATTAGAAAACCATTCATTTGACCTGAAACTGAATGAATGCACTTAAACCTAGGACATGCAAAGATGAACAAACTAGTACCATTATATGGTGAGACAAAATTAGATTTTTCTTTTGATGAAAGTGAGAGTGGAAAACACCAACCAAATGTTAAATAATTAGCTATATGGGATAGGATTTTATTGATTATTGAATCCAGGTTGTTCCAAATTACACAAAAATATATCCATGTCTCCCAAGGGCAATGGCTCTACACCTCTCTCTAATAGCTTTCTTTTATCTCTGTGATGTTTGAAGCATATTTCTATTGATCAGTTGTCTCTGATGACCAGTGCAACTGATATCTGTGGAACTGGTCTATATTATCTATGTATATGGACAGGGTTTGCAGGAATTGCTTGATTTAAAGATGTGTCATCTGGAGTACTTCGGTATTTATAATCTATAATCCTAGAACATTTGCCTGCATTGGTCTGAAAAACCAAGTTCCTTAAGCTCCACTCTTATCTTCCTTTCCGTGAGGATCTGAGGTTGGACCATCATTTTTCTCAAGGAAATTTCTATACGAAGATCATCCAGTATGGCTGCCATTGTCAGTTTTCCTGGTGTATGGCAGCCATCTTGGAAATGGATCTGGAATGATAGGCTGTGTGATAGAGGTGAAGTGGATGACTGCATTTTTCTGTCTTTCAGTTCCTTTCACATGAATTTTAAGATGTTATCATTGACATTGATGTTAACTATTTGTGTGAACAACATTTATTATTATTAATTAGCATTTTGTTTTTATTGTTATGATATTCCAATGTTTTGATGACAGTATTTTCCTTATGTGCATGAGTTCATTGTTGTTGCATATTAGGTTATATTTTTGTATTGTTGTTGTAATCATAATTTTATGATTTAACCTAGTTGTTTTGTTGTGATCTGATTTATTTTTGCTTTTTGTTGTTTTGACTGTTTTTATTTCCTCCCCTGTGAGCAGTTTCGCAGTCCCAGTCCCTACTCTACCAGTAGTCAGAGTTCATCAGAAGGGTTCAGAAAAAGGGTAAGGTTTGCCAGTGAAATAACGAAGACACGTTTATGTTTAAGGTACTTCTTAATTACTGATGGCATGTTATTTTTTGCTTTGGTTAGTACTGCCAATGATTCTGTTTCTGTGCAGATTTTAAAATATTTTATTTTGAATTTATTAGTTTGATTTAGCCCCAAAACAGTATTTTTAAGATTAGGTTAGGTGATGTTACAATTCTGCATGTCATATTTATATGCTGGCATTTAAGATGGAAGATAAAAGATAATGCATATTGATTCAGTCTGAGTGTCATTGTCAAGTATTGTCAGCATAGTGAAGTGAACTCACAAATCAACTTTCCAGCTAAAAGTACATGGGCTATTGATTCATATACAATATTCCCAATAGAATATACATTGTGATCATAGCACATCCATGTCTGTATATATATATTGGTTGATGTTCTGTGGAGAATGTCCACAGTAAGGATCAAATGTTTATATTCATTATAGTAAGTCCAAAGAAAAGATGAAAGGTTTATATCCATTTGTAATAAGTACATGATATGGTAAGGATTAAAGGTTTCCCTTGGAAGATACATAGCCAATGTACTATGCTATATTCAGTGATTTGCATATTGGTATAGTGAAAATTTTCACAAAATATGACGGCATTGGTATGGAGCATTTATTATTATTATTATTTCAGGGAGACTCCTTGGGCTCGAGTGGCAGATCCTTCGAGTTTGGGAAATTCTACAACACAAGTTACTTGAAGGATGGAGACCCAAATTACCTGAAAAGAGCTTCCTCTGGAAGGATAGTACCTGGAAAACCTTTGTCACCAAACTTTCACAGACCAGGTTTGTGACATGGTCCCGTTTCAACATCATTTTGGCTCCATACCAATGTACTATGGTTGGTTAAGTCACAGGGCATGGGTAGGATTGATTGCACTACTTCATGCAGAAATTTGGTTTGGTACCCCTNTGCAATTAGAAAACCATTCATTTGACCTGAAACTGAATGAATGCACTTAAACCTAGGACATGCAAAGATGAACAAACTAGTACCATTATATGGTGAGACAAAATTAGATTTTTCTTTTGATGAAAGTGAGAGTGGAAAACACCAACCAAATGTTAAATAATTAGCTATATGGGATAGGATTTTATTGATTATTGAATCCAGGTTGTTCCAAATTACACAAAAATATATCCATGTCTCCCAAGGGCAATGGCTCTACACCTCTCTCTAATAGCTTTCTTTTATCTCTGTGATGTTTGAAGCGTATTTCTATTGATCAGTTGTCTCTGATGACCAGTGCAACTGATATCTGTGGAACTGGTTTATATTATCTATGTATATGGACAGGGTTTGCAGAAATTGCTTGATTTAAAGATGTGTCATCTGGAGTACTTTGGTATTTATAATCTATAATCCTAGAACATTTGCCTGCATTGGTCTGAAAAACCAAGTTCCTTAAGCTCCACTTTTATCTTCCTTTCCGTGAGGATCTGAGGTTGGACCATCATTTTTCTCAAGGAAATTTCTATACGAAGATCATCCAGTATGGCTGCCATTGTCAGTTTTCCTGGTGTATGGCAGCCATCTTGGAAATGGATCTGTAAATGACAGGCTGTGTGATCGAGGTGTAGTGTATGACTGCATTTTTCTGTCTTTCAGTTCCTTTCACATGAATTTTAAGATGTTTTCATTGGCATTGATGTTCACTATCTGTGTTACCAACATTTATTAGTATTAGTTAGCATTTTGTTTTTATTGTTATGATATTCTAATGTTTTGATATAATGACAGTATTTTCCTTATGTGCATGAGTTCATTGTTGTTGCATATTAGGTTGTAGTTTTGTATTGTTGTTGTAATCATAATTTTATGATTTGACCTTGTTTTGTTGTGATCTGATTTATTTTTGCTTATTGTTGTTTTGATTGTTTTTATTTCCTCCCTTGTGAGCAGTTTCGCAGTCCCAGTCCTTATTCTACCAGTAGTCAGAGTTCATCAGAAGGGTTCAGAAAAAGGGTAAGGTTTGCCAGTGAAATAATGAAGACATATTTATGTTTAAGATACTTCTTAATTACTGATAGCATGTTACATTTTTTGCTTTGGTTAATACTGCCAATGATTCTGTTTCTGTGCAGATAGTAAAATATTTTATTTTGAATTTATTTAGTTTGATTTAGCCCCAAAACAGTATTTTTAAGATGAAGTAACTGTGATGTTACAATTCTGCATGTCATATTTATATGCTGGCATTTAAGATGGAAGATAAAAGATAATGCATATTGATTCAGTCTGAGTGTCATTGTCAAGCATTGTCAGCATAGTGAAGTGAACTCACAAATCAACTTTCCAGCTAAAAGTACATGGGCTATTGATTCATATACAATATTCCCAATAGAATATACATTGTGATCATAGCACATCCATGTCTGTATATATATATTGGTTGATGTTCTGTGGAGAATGTCCACAGTAAGGATCAAATGTTTATATTCATTATAGTAAGTCCAAAGAAAAGATGAAAGGTTTATATCCATTTGTAATAAGTACATGATATGGTAAGGATTAAAGGTTTCCCTTGGAAGATACATAGCCAATGTACTATGCTATATTCAGTGATTTGCATATTGGTATAGTGAAAATTTTCACAAAATATGATGGCATTGGTATGGAGCATTTATTATTATTATTATTTCAGGGAGACTCCTTGGGCTCGAGTGGCAGATCCTTCGAGTTTGGGAAATTCTACAACACAAGTTACTTGAAGGATGGAGACCCAAATTACCTGAAAAGAGCTTCCTCTGGAAGGATAGTACCTGGAAAACCTTTGTCACCAAACTTTCACAGACCAGGTTTGTGACATGGTCCCGTTTCAACATCATTTTGGCTCCATACCAATGTACTATGGTTGGTTAAGTCACAGGGCATGGGTAGGATTGATTGCACTACTTCATGCAGAAATTTGGTTTGGTACCCGTTAAGTGCCATGTAATCTATCCCCCCCTTGGTGTGTGATATTTATTTCCATGAGTGTGAGACTTTCATGACATTGAAACATTGCCAGTTATGGCCAATTTTTCACTTCCAGTTAAAGGGATAATAACTCTTCGTTTCGGCCAAAAAATGAATTTTCCTGGAGTAAACAACAATTTTCCCATACTTACCAATGGTTAATGAATCCATTTTTACATTCAAAGTTAGTCCCTGGTTTTTTTTCTAAAAAGTTTGGTTTTTTGTTAAAATCACTTAAGAGATTTTAACAGAGTATAGCCATCAATGGAGGTCACGTGGTCTAAAGACAAGCTCAGATATCAGAATAATAGCTATAATTGCCATTTTTGTGGTAAAACAGAATATATTATATTTCTATGAGTTATTCACAATGTTTTTATTGTGAAATAAAGATCTCATACAAAGAGTTATTATCCCTTTAAGCTGTGAACATTAAGAAATGAGAGGTGTTCTATTTGATAAGGGTCGTTAATCCTGATGGATTGACTTAAAACAGGATAGATTAAGGGATTTTGTTTTGTCTGAAGTTTAATAAGTCAATCAATTTCAACATTTTAAGTTTAGAAGAAAAGATTATACTTTATTTTATATACAGCCACTTGGTATGTTTTGTAGTAATAAGCCCTACGTTAATGTCAAACATTATCATGTTGATTGCCGTTTAATTGCCCTTGGCCTTTTGTTTTGAAAATTTAATCCCTTTTCTTTTTCAGAAAACTTTTCATACTCAACAAAATCAGCCACACTGAGTAATTTGGTGAAACCAACCAAAAGAGGTATGATACAATGTGTTCATTTTTATCCTTGAAGATTGATTGATCTTTTATTGAAATTATTATGAAGATTGAAGTTTGTACACACGAGTACTTGTATTTAAACCTTTTTCGATATTAAAAATGTTCATATTGATATAGAAACAATTTTGTTAAATGCATTTTGTCAGCTTCATCAGTGTTGACGACTGAATATTTTTATCGTAAAATTTTTGATAATTATTTCTGGTGCATAGAGGGAATGACAGTGGTTCCTTTTTTAGTTCTTTTTTATCCATTTTATTGCTATTTTAAGTTGCTACATTATCATGCATTTTAGCAAGAAGTTATTCAGCAGGTTTGTCCTTTATTTTTCATTTTTTGCTGAATTAAGGAATGTTCCTTTTATAATAACCCACTTCCTGGGTGAAATACACAAACCTGGGGGACTATTGCAAGCTTAACTCCATTAACCGATATACTTTGATCCATTATTTGAATAGAATTGGGGATATTTCTGTTTCTTTTTCTGTCTTTTTATTGCCTAGACATAATAGTGAACTCTCTCAAATACCCTTGCATTACCCATGTATTAAAGCTGCAGAACGCCAGCTCATTTTCACTTCAGCAGTGGCGCCAAGAGAACAGAGAAATGAGAGACACATTAAATTACTCTCTGCTCTTTAGTCTTCTTCATTTGTTGGGTGCCATTTACAAGTTTCATGAGCAATTTAAACAGAGGCTGATATTTGAGTAATGTGGGAAGAAAAAAATCCAGAGAAAACTTTTATTTTGACAAATTTAGCAGAACAGAACAGTACCTGTTCTTAAGACATTCTCTTCCATTTGCAGAAATATAAGCAATGTGTATTGTTCTCCTGTTTTTTTTTCTCCTTCAATTTTTTTCCTCTTAAATCACATTAACTGTTTATGTGGGTTATGAGAGATAGACCACTATTGATTGCACCCAGTTCATTGCCTGGTGATGGTTGCTATGCTTTTAACAGTATGCTTTTTATCTTTTTTATTTATTCCTGATTCTGTTGCCATGGTTATCCAACAGAGCCTGTAACATCAAGTAGGTTACCATCCAAAGAATGTTCAATTTAGCAGCTAACTTTTTTTTTCATATATGGGACAGCATCAAAATAAAAGAAAAATATGGGGGCAGGGGTTGTTTTCTTGACCTGTATGCATGACAAAATACTTACGTTTTGGAAAGTATGTGCTGAAATTCCTTCAGCTGCCTCAAAATACTAGACTTATACCACTATAACTTCTATAAAAAAATCTCTTGCATATTCCTGCCTTCAACGTTAAGGTGCGTTTTTAGTCCAGGTCTGACAGCTTTACCTAGTACCAAACTGCCACTTATAATTAGATATGATTCTCTGTCCAATTTTCCAATAGGCTTAGCAGGTGACTTGATTCATATAAAGGGGGGAGGCATAGGGATGCAAGTCTACTTATGCAGTGTGGTACTATGTTGAACCGTCCCAGCTGGACTGTGAATGCTCCCAATATTTTTTATCTTCTGAGAAAAATGAGATCTGACAAAGAGCATGCCTGATGAATGCCTTGTGATTGATTTTTTGTGCAAATATCTATGCTGAAATGGATTGAAATGAAATTTTGATAGAATTTTTTTCTCTGTCCAATTTTGAAAAAAATTGTTTGCTGCTAGATGGATATATTCCCTCATAAGGTGATAGCTCTACATTTTTGTGGGAGATTTACATTAGTACAGCAGAGATGAGTGCAGTTGTATTGAAAAGCCACTACTTTCTGACATTAATGTGAGAACCTTATACATTTGTGGAATAAGAAAATTAAATAGTCAAGAAAAGTATATCAATTTCCATGTAAGAGTAATTTATTTGACACATGCCACATTTCTGGATGAATATCTATTTCATGACAGTCGGTTTAATGGGGCTTCTCAGACTACAACTGAACTTAAAATCTTGAACTAAAAAGACAGAGTTTAGTAACATTATTGAACTCAAAATAATGATATTTTTAGATGAATAATCATGATACTTACATAAATTGTTTTTTGTTCAAAAAGAATTTATATATTTACCTTTAATGTTTGTGTTAGCATTCTGTTTATCAAGTTCCTGGGAGCTTCATTGGTGGTTTTAGCACTGCATTGTTCAGCATCATTTGGCTACCAAAATGAGTTTTGCAAGATACCTTTGCTAACCATTATATTTATACATATATTGTTAGTATTGATATTGTTGTCAAAGTTAATTATCATTAATGTATTTATCTTATCTCTCCAAAACCAGGCGCAATGGGGGTTCTAGGTGAGTGGAAACATCTCTGTACAAGGAGATGGATATGTAGTAGTACTCTGTTTTAGTAGTAGTAGTAGTAGTAGTAGTAGTAGTAGTAGTGGTAGTAGTAGTCGTCATCATTGTCTCAAGATATTAAGTAGATAGAGGTTACAAGCAACTCATATCCTTAAGAACAATGATTTCTTATACTGGCCAATAACTTGTTCCATCGTTTGTCCAGAAAATGTCCATGGCACAACAAATCGGTCAGTGTAGATTATTTGACATTTTTTACCATAAAATTGTAGAAATTCTGAATTTCTTTACTAGTATACAATTGCAGGCGACCTGAGCTGAATTGCATTTTAAGGTTCAATTTAGTTGTATATTTAACCTATAAAGGAAGCTGAACTTTTTGGTTTTGGTATTTTTTTGAGTCACTCCCATTATTCAAGTGTTTCTAGTGGAGAGATAAAATAGGGCCAGGAAATTATTGAAAAATGGTACTTCAGATTAAGCTGTTTGGGCGGAAACATCATTTAAACGAATTGTACAGGAGATATTTTTGCCAAATGTCTGCCGCGCAGAGGACTGGCTATTGATTTAAAAAAGTTAAACCCTGGAAATCAATAGCCTGTTTGTTAAACCCAAACACAACCATACATGCTAGTTAACTTTATGAAAAAGCTGTTAATGATCTCTCAAGTATAATTTTTCATTTTGAAAAACGTTTTTAGAAATGTTCAATAATCTTATATATGATAAAATATTGCATAAAGTGGGGGGCAGTAGCCTTTGATCAGTAGGTTTTCAGATTGAAGCCATTTTTTTTTTTTTTACTAAAGTTAGAATCTAGTTTGTATCTATAGAATCTAGTTTGTATCTATTTAACATGCATTGTGGCAGAAAGTAGATTTAAATTGCTTATGTCTAATCCAGAAGCTAGTTGTGTATCTGTTCGATTTGCATTAGAGAAGTGAAAGTAGATATACATTGATTATGTCTTATCCAGAAATCAGATCACTGCAGTATTAAAACAAAGAAACTCTTCCTTTTTATATCTCTCAGATTTTATCAGATTTCTTACTGTATGATTTTAATAGACTTTCTTATTCTTTTATGCAGTCAATTCTATTCAACGGCGCCAGATCAGAAGCAAATCCCCAGTAGCACTCAATAATGAAGAACCTATAAAGCTCAGCCATTTTCCTGGCGGACATAGACCTGCCCCCAAAGAGCCTGCGCCAATTGAGAGAGATGACTGGCCGGGACCTCCCTGTGCAGCCGCTGTCTTTCCTGAAATGAGTAGGTTTATTTTACCTTGTAACAGGCTCACGCTAGCAGAAAGGAAAAGTTAATAAAAAACCTTTTGGCAGTGGCTTAAAGTATTTAATTTGGCTGAGAAAATGAAAGTTGGAAAATTATTTTATTGAATGCTAGCTCATTGATATGGCTTCAAATTAAATTTTGAACAAAAAATTAGTCTCATGGCTATAATAATGCTAGAGTGAGCCAAGTTGTTTTGTTTATGTTATAAGTATAAATTGACGGATGCATTGCACATTTGAGTTTTACATCACTCTACAATAGCTTCAGCTTTGTTGAATATATAGAATAAGATTGAATTGGCATAAGCATTTTTGCTATGGGTTCCTGTACCTGCAGCTTGTGTGTGGTAAGTATGTTCAGTTTATTTCCCCTCATATTCTATTTTATGTTATTTCTGTTCAATTATTATCTGACCTTTGCACACTTTTTATCTTTCCGAAAAACATGTAGTGCGTTTCCTGCTACATGTGCAGAGCACATGGTTTGAGTTAGTATATCTTAGTGACATTGGCTAGCTCGGCTTGGTTTCCTTTCCTCAGCAACTATACTTTTTCTCCTTATTTTTCTCTTCTGAATGTTTTCATTTTCAGGCCTGTTTTCACTTATCATTTCTTATATGAGTTATGTTCTTTTACTTCTATTTTTGTTCATTGTTCGTCATCTTATGTCCATCATTTTATGTTTCAAAGTGCACAATGCTTCATGTTGATGTAATGTCTGTGCCACATTTTAAGCTACATTTTGTTCCCCAGTTGCTCCTGAGTGCTACTGTATCTATAATTATGTCTGGTCTCTTGTATTTTATGGTCTTGCTTGTGAATTCAGTGCCGTTTCCTGACCTTTCATTTTCCATTATTTCTGTTGCAGCACTCGATCACAGTTGCATGTTTTCTGACTGAGATGGTGTGTATGTAATTCCTGCCTTATGTTTGCCTTCACCTGACTAGGGACAGTACTGTTGGGAATTAATTTAGTTTATTGCCCTCTCCATTGGTATTGAAATTCCTTTAGGTACAGCTATAGAAACAGACTTAAACCAAAATGATATTTACTGTAGCTGTTGGAGATGAAATGTCTTACAATATTTTGTTGTTTGTTTGTGTGTGTGTGTGTGTGTGTGTGTGTGTGTGTGTGTGTGTGTGTGTGTGTGTTCAGTTTTCTCTCTGTTAGCTTGTTTGTCTGTCTGATAGTTCTTGTTTGTGTGTGCAAGAATTCTTGCATGTCTGAAGGGTTTGGAAGAGTACATGTAGAGGGCCTTGCAGACTTCAATAATTCAGAAATTCAAAAAACTCCAAGCAGTACTGGCTCTTTTCACTTCTTTCACTACTTTGATCTATTGGTTTATTTTCTTTCTCTATCTATCTGCTAACCTTTGCAATCAGAGAAGCTCAGACAAAAGTCCAAACAAAATGTGCCTCCTTCGGAAGAATCCGAACAATTGGATGAAGAGGACCCTGTTAAGTTAGCCGCATTCCCATCTGCCAAAGTGCCTGAGCCAAATCGTCCGCGGAAGATCGAGCGAGATGATTGGCCAGGGCCTCCGTCCTTGGCAGTTATTCTTCCAGAATTACGTGAGTACAGTCGGTATAGTACATAGCAGGTTATCCCAGGACTCGCCCTCCACCTTCTCCATGTAGATATGTGTGGCAGGCCAACCATAAAATACTCAGTTAATGAGAGGTGTAAGTATGAATTTAGACATATGAGGCAGGCTGATATTGTATTGGCACATTCCTGTCTCAACATAGGGCTTATTTTTTTCTTTCTTAAACACTGTAAATGTCTGGTGAAAAAATCTAACAGATTTGCTTATTATTTTTTTTTCTTTTAGTGTAGCTGTTTAATTACCTCTCAGTAACATCTCTCAGTCTATATGTATACCATCCATCCATCCTTCTTTCCATCTTCCTTTGCTTTGAAGTAGTACCAGTAAATCCCTATCTTCTCTTATATATGTTGTGTGCTGTTGTTCTCTATGGCAGCAACTACAATGAACTCCAGTATTATGCTTGTTTGCATTAGAACTGGTGAAGAGAGCAGGAGCATCGAGAAAAAAGGAAATTTTTTCAGGGAGGTTTTGTGCTGGTTGGCATAAATTATCTGCTGCTTTTTGTTTTGTACTGGTGCTTTGTACATGTGAAAGCTGCTGTTGTTATCTGTATGTGTATAATGTCTTAATTCTGTTACAGGATGGTCTTTGTTGTAGTTTTAAGTCTTATCCATTCATTTTTAGTGAGAGAAAGGCGAAAAAGCAGAGGGGAAAAAGATGAAGACGAGGAGGAAGAAGAGCCTCCTATTGATGAGAAAGTGCAAAAAGAACTTGTTGAACTGGAAAAAGCTTCCAAAGAGTCTCCCATGAGTCAGTCCATACTTAAAGATCTGCAGCATAAGGTGGAGATGAAGAAACATAAAGTCATCGATCCAGTCAGCGCCTCACGGACCCCTGCTGCTGATCACGAGCCAAAGTATCGAACGCGCTTTGAATCACACCATTATGCATGTAAGTAAAAGTTTTGAATAGATTGTCAAAGTATAACCAATATTTTTTTCTCATTAACAATGTCACAATTTTAAATTTACCTTTTATGATGGATTAAGATTAAATTTGTTTGGTTAGCTGCATTGCGATAAGTCATTTGTTGATGATTGAGCGTGATAATTGGCCAGGACCACTGTCCACAAATAACATCACTTTTATGTCTGTGATAACTGGGATCCCACTGTTGGGACCCCGCCCATATTAAAAAAAAATTATATTTTAAATAAGTTTTGTTTGATGATTTGACATACATGTAGGTTATGCTCAGTCATAAAGGATTTTCTTCATTGTTAAATTAATGTACAGCTTGATGAGATTGCCTTTATAGAATGTCTGCCTCTAGTGCAGTAGGCTGTGGGTTTATCTCCTCACATCCAGGTCATAATATAAACCATAATTAAAATGGCACCTGCTGTCTCCTCTCTAAGAACTCGATATTAATGGCACCAAGAAATATCAGTTGCAATTACCAGCTCACCAGGGGCCTGCTTCACAAAACAACTGTAGCAAAAAAAAAAAAAAATGGTCTAATTTTTTTAGACCAAATTTCTAATCTACTTTGTCCCAAGATAAGAGCAATCTAATGAAATGAAACACTGTGTCTGTTTTATAACAAGAAGGATATGACTGATGTTTCTATACTTGTTTGAGTGGATTACAAATTTATCTTGAACTAAGTAGGCTAAAAGCTTGGCCTTTAAGTTCAGACTAAGTTTTTTGTTAAACAAGTTCCTTGTCATGGTAAGCTGGTAATCAAGACTGATATTTCCCAGTGTCATACATGCAAAATTTACAGGATTAAATTAACCCATACAAAACACTATATATTGTAAAACCAGTTGAATACCTGTGTACCTGTTTTTGTAGCTCCATCAAGGTATGCAGACCATCTGCGTAGGCATTCTGAAGATTTGCTACAAGGTTCTCCCAATGTTTACCCGCGTCGTGACGTGCGCTCTACGTCCACACTGCCAGGACACATGTCCCCGCCCAAGCCAGGGTACACGGGCGGCTGTCTGGCTGGGACACGCTCCAAGTCAGCCACGATGCCAATCAGTGGAGGGCCACCCCTATCTCATTTCTCAGTGAGTGTCTGTCAAACCATGGTCTTCTTCAACAATGATGGTGCTCCAGAGCTTGTGTTCCCCCACCCCCCTCAAAAAAAAAAAAAAAAAAAGAAAAAGAAGAAGAAAGAAAGGAAGGAAGGAACAAAGTAGAAAACATTTGCTTAAATTCAAGATTTTGTTTTTTATGCTGATTTGAGTCAAAACTAAGCAAGTGAATATGTTGAGGGATTTTGAATAAGTGTTTGTTACATTTTTGTTTTAATTTATATTCGTATAATGTTCAAGCAATAGGGTTTTGCTGATCCTAATTTATAATTCAATTATAGACAAGACACTTAAATATGAATTATATCTTTTCATTGCAGTTCGACATAGATCACAGTCATAGTGGAGATGAATTAGAGAAACTAGAAAGGAGATCTGCATGTGAGTCTGCTTTATTTGATGCCATATTTTGTTGGTTGAAAATATGTATAGAAAAACTTAATTTGTTCTTCTTAAAAGTGTTAATTCTATTGGCAATGTAAAATGTAAATACTTCAGGTCAGTATTTTTTGCAATGTACTCTTTTAAAGATCTCGTATACATAAATTTATTATGGGAGAAATTTGATTTTTTTCTTCTCCAGTTACATCCACATCCTCTATGTCCAATGATGGTGTAAAGGTATGTTAAGATTGGGAGTAAAGGTTTTTGGAATTTTGTCAGGGTTTTGGGATTTTTTGGTAGACTGAAGCATTATCTGCTCTACATGATCATCAAGACAATTTTATATTGTATCTGCCACTTGTTTACTTTTAATTTGCCCTAAAGAAATTTTGAGCAGATAATGTTTTTTTGTGGCTCTAGATGTGAGGTGTTAAAGGTTTTTTATAATTGTTTGTCAAATCCAGCTTATCATTTTAGGGTTCTTAAATTTTGAAAAAGTCACTGTGCATTTGCTTATATTTGTTGAGTCACAGGCTCAAAATATGTTGGGTGATGCTTGTTTGATAGTTTGGAATTGAAAAATTCTGTACAAAAAAAAAACAAACAAACAAACAAAAAAAAGGTGAAAAGTGTATATCTTTGTGAGAAATATGACATAAGCTTTAGAAGTGCTTTCATTTAAAAATGCTGTTAAAAGTTCACAGCTTTACCAAGGATGCTAAGGCAGCTTCAAATGTTGCTTTCTTCTGTGAATGGAAAAGTTGAACAAATTTTAATTCAACTGATCAGCACATAATCTGTGATGACCAATCCATAGACAACAGTCATTGTCAAAGCATGTGACCTGCCATGTTGCCTTTTCTCAATGTTATAGAGACTATCTCAACAACGAACAACATCAATAGCTGATGGACCACCTTTTGTAAACTCAGCATTATTGTCAAACAGTCGA
Organism: Lingula anatina; assembly: GCF_001039355.2. The sequence goes on along the minus strand of NW_019774703.1, from coordinate 138,584 downwards.
AAGAATTTGTTCATGGCTCGGGAAGAGCAGAACAAAGAACCAGATCAGGTATAGACTCCCTGCATGATGGGGCATGGTTGCACACCCGTGTTTTTTCCCAACCTGGTGGTGGTTTTTGGTTGGTGGTATTCACACTATGACAGAGTGATGGTTTCATAACTGTTTGTTGGCATTTTTTCAGGAGATTGTGCATGGTTGTACAGTCTTATGATTTTAGTGCTTGAAGTGGTGTGGGTGAATTTAGTTTGGTGCTTGATTTTCTAGCTTTCTTTCAGATTCTTTTTGGTTGCTGTGTGAAATAGTACAACAACTTTTAGTGAAAAGAGATAGATATCTATAGTAGTATTTTAGTATTATCTTTCTGTGACAGCCCAAACTTAATTTTAATGTAAGCGTATGATACAAGAAAAATGCATTTGTAGTCTGTTACAGTAACAGTAATATTGTTATCTAGATATTTGTAATTTAATGACTGAAACTCTGTTAAAACAAGGGCCATTTCATTTGAAAAGAAGGGGACAAGCAAAATGCGATAATCCTTTATAAAAAGTAAAAAGATTTTCTCTTTTACTAGTTTTTAAATGAGTAGGGTCCTTATTAAAATGGCAAACTAGATTTCTTTTGTTCCCAAATGTGAACATAAAAAAAAATGAAATTGTCCTTTTGTTTTCTAAAGATTCCTGGGTGAGCACTAATGAGTGATTTAATATCGATTAACTTTGTCCTCAGACAATCTGATTATCATGATTCTGGAATTAATGACATCAAGTATTGTGAATGGTAAAATTACTAACATTTGAAGATTTTCTAACACAATTTAATGTCCAGAATTAAGGTGATCAGACACATTGTTTTATTTGTATTAGTTGTTGTTGGTGAGGGTTTTCCTTTAGTGTGATGAAATTTGTATTCCCATTGTTTGCACTGCATTAGTTTTGTTTTGATTAGTTTGAATGCCCCATAAAATATTCCCTCTCCCCTTGTCATTTTTGGTTACAATATCTGTTTAAATGTTTGCTTGTACATTGTGATTAAAGAATACTTACTATATCTCCATTATGTTTTACACAAGCTCAAACTTATAAATGTTTCACTACTTCACATTTCAAGTATATCACATCGTAATGTTTCAAATAATTTTTCACAAGGGTATCAGTTATTGATACACTCATATTTTATAACTAAATAATCTTTTGTGCTCCAGCCGATACCATATGAAGAACTAATATCTAATCCCCCAAGAGGACTGGATAGAAATAAGCTAGAAGTGAGTAGATGAGTGTAGTGCCATGATAGTATGCACCCCATCATGTCACTTGTTTAGTCTAGATAAGACCATGAAAGTGATTTTAAGTGAAATATGTCATTTTTTATCTCCAGGTAGGTAAATATTACTCCCAACAGTGTGCAAATATAAAGAATATTTACACATAGTAAAATATATTATTTTTATAATTATTAACAATTTAAACAGCATTTTTGACATAACATTTATCTTTGTTTGTGCCAGGCGTACTTAACCAATGCAGAGTTTGAGAGAGTGTTCATGATGACGAGGGAGGCTTTCTACAGATTACCAGGCTTCAAACAGAGTGACCTGAAGAAAAAAACACACTTGTTGTAAAACAACAANTCGCCTCTCTGATCCTCTAGTTTAAAAATGCTGTTAAAAGTTCACAGCTTTACCAAGGATGCTAAGGCAGCTTCAAATGTTGCTTTCTTCTGTGAATGGAAAAGTTGAACAAATTTTAATTCAACTGATCAGCACATAATCTGTGATGACCAATCCATAGACAACAGTCATTGTCAAAGCATGTGACCTGCCATGTTGCCTTTTCTCAATGTTATAGAGACTATCTCAACAACGAACAACATCAATAGCTGATGGACCACCTTTTGTAAACTCAGCATTATTGTCAAACAGTCGAAAGAATTTGTTCATGGCTCGGGAAGAGCAGAACAAAGAACCAGATCAGGTATAGACTCCCTGCATGATGGGGCATGGTTGCACACCCGTGTTTTTTCCCAACCTGGTGGTGGTTTTTGGTTGGTGGTATTCACACTATGACAGAGTGATGGTTTCATAACTGTTTGTTGGCATTTTTTCAGGAGATTGTGCATGGTTGTACAGTCTTATGATTTTAGTGCTTGAAGTGGTGTGGGTGAATTTAGTTTGGTGCTTGATTTTCTAGCTTTCTTTCAGATTCTTTTTGGTTGCTGTGTGAAATAGTGCAACAACTTTTAGTGAAAAGAGATAGATATCTATAGTAGTATTTTAGTCTTATCTTTCTGTGACAGCCCAAACTTAATTTTAATGTAAGCGTATGATACAAGAAAAATGCATTTGTAGTCTGTTACAGTAACAGTAATATTGTTATCTAGATATTTGTAATTTAATGACTGAAACTCTGTTAAAACAAGGGCCATTTCATTTGAAAAGAAGGGGACAAGCAAAATGCGATAATCCTTTATAAAAAGTAAAAAGATTTTCTCTTTTACTAGTTTTTAAATGAGTAGGGTCCTTATTAAAATGGCAAACTAGATTTCTTTTGTTCCCAAATGTGAACATAAAAAAAAATGAAATTGTCCTTTTGTTTTCTAAAGATTCCTGTGTGAGCACTAATGAGTGATTTAATATCGATTTACTTTGTCCTCAGACAATCTGATTATCATGATTCTGGAATTAATGACATCATCAAGTAATGTGAATGGTAATATTACTAACATTTGAAGATTTTCTAACACAATTTAATGTCCAGAATTAAGGTGATCAGACACATTGTTTTATTTGTATTAGTTGTTGTTGGTGAGGGTTTTCCTTTAGTGTGATGAAATTTTTATTCCCGTTGTTTGCACTGCATTAGTTTTGTTTTGCAATCGATGCAACAACAAATAATAATAATAATAATAACAATTATTTAAATACACTTATTTTACTTTTCAACTTATTTTGCCGCATGGGTCGGCAACAATTAGTTTGAATGCCCCATAAAATATTCCCTCTCCCCTTGTCATTTTTGGTTACAATATCTGTTTAAATGTTTGCTTGTACATTGTGATTAAAGAATACTTACTATATCTCCATTATGTTTTACACAAGCTCAAACTTATGTTTCACTACTTCACATTTTAAGTATATCACATCGTAATGTTTCAAATAATTTTTCACAAGGGTATCAGTTATTGATACACTCATATTTTATAACTAAATAATCTTTTGTGCTCCAGCCGATACCATATGAAGAACTAATATCTAATCCCCCAAGAGGACTGGATAGAAATAAGCTAGAAGTGAGTAGATGAGTGTTGTGCCATGATAGTTTGTACCCCCATCATGTCACTTGTTTAGTCTAGATAAGACCATGAAAGTGATTTTAAGTGAAATATGTCATTTTTTATCTCCATGTAGGTAAAGATTACTCCAACAGCTTGCAAATATAAAGAATGTTTACACATAGTAAAATATATTATTTTCATAATTATTAACAATTTAAAAGGCATTTTTGACATATGATTTATCTTTGTTTGTGCCAGGCGTACTTAACCAATGCAGAATTTGAGAGGGTGTTCATGATGACGAGGGAGGCTTTCTACAGATTACCAGGCTTCAAACAGAGTGACCTGAAGAAAAAAACACACCTGTTGTAATAAACAACAACAACAACTACATTTTGCCAAATTGAAACCAGAAATGATGGATCATGTGGACCCCAGCCATGTGCCACAGGTTTCAGTGAGTTGGCAAAGGTGTCATTGAAAAAAGCACTACCCTTGGCCCATTGTTCTCTGCATCTACAGGCATGTCTGTCCACACGCAAAGCTTGGTCATGACTATTACATGTACTGTGAGAAGGATGTGTCAAAGCTTCCAGCTTCAGTTCAAGGGGGTGTTTTACTGAAACATACAGTGCTAAATTGTACTTTGCTTCTTAAACAGATAAAGATGATAAACTGAAAGTCTTTTTGCAATGGCTGGTGCAATTGCAGTTTCAAGAACAGTCCTTTGGGTGGTTAATGAAAGCACAGAGCTTGGTTGGCCTTTTGATTCAAGGGCAATCCTTCAAGCCTTACACGAAGCGAAGTGGCCAAATTGGATTGTAGCTTCAAGAGCAGTCCAGAAAAAAATCTGGAAAATCTCTGCAGTAGCCATATTGGATTGTATCCCAAAATGCATTGGGGTATGCACCTGTATATCCCATCAGCAGCTTTTTCAACTTGGAACTTTTCGTGGGATGTGTGATGCCTATTGGGTGCAACCCAGCACAGTCACTTTTATATAAATACATATATATAGCATGGAATTATATGGTACCTTTTGACATTTCTAAGGTGGCCAGTTACATGTATATTGTTGATCAATATAGACATATGAATGTGAATGGACATCATTATATAACCACCTACATGGGACAAGGTGCCATACGTTTGTGACTGGGCCAGGAAACATTATTATAAAGGAATAGAAATAACAAAGAATTCCTGCTAGTAACCACCCATGTATATCTGCTTACTTCGACCTTGGTTGTCCATGAACTTTGTCTACATAGAAGTTTAGGTTGTGCATGAAATGTACATTAATGTGTTCCGTGCATCAGGGATCTGGGGCACGGTAAGTGAAGTTCAAGTCCCTGGTAGTTCATACTTTGTAACACATGATTTGGGCGGCAGCACTTATATAAAAGTTAATTTAGAAGGGCCTTTTTTATTTCGAATCCCCACACCTTATCATATAAATTATCAAGTAACTATGTTCTTTTAAAATCTGTAAAGATATTTTTATGATGAAGGTGAGGGTGCTTTCTTGTAACCATTGGCAACATGATTTTGCCATGGACATTATCATGACATCATGTGTGTATATTATTCTCCTATTTAGATCAGTCTTTTCCCTGGGTCTTTCTCTGTTATTAGAATACTGTTGTACTTTTTTTTTTTTTTTTTAATCGTGTTCATGCAGGGACTCATTGCCCGGTGTCGGTGTTCTTTCTAATTGTGCCATATTACACCTCTTAGTGTCAGAAGCTTCTGACTGAAGACAAGATGGGATACACAAAACTAAAAATGTGTAACAAAAAGCACAGCTTGTGTAAAACTTACAATATTGTAAAATGATGACCCACTTTTACTCACTGTAAGTTGTAAAATGTAACTTGCTATTTCTCATGTTCTTAAGGTTAAAGCCTCAACAGATTTATGTGAAGCCTGAAAAGAACTAAGTACATATTGATGTCTATGTGAATTCATATTGGTAACAAACATAGCTGCTACATTCAGGTTGTAGGCATCCATCTTTGTTTTGTATCTAATAAAACCTTATTTTGGTGTCTCATACAAGCTAAAAGTTTGTACAGAATTAGCTCAAGCTGCTGGTGTCAGATCAGCAGAATTACGTAGTATCTGATCACGCATGGTAGCTAGTTGAACATGACATGGAATTCAGAATGAAATCAAAATGGTTTGTGCAATATATGAGTTTGAGTTCCGAGATTGCCAGAACAGTGCCAGATACCTCAGGTTAAGTTGCAATCCACACAGCATAGGATATTTTTTGTCTTACAAGTTTCAGAAAAATTGTCATAATAACAGAAGAAACTTACTCAACATTGGAAAGATATTAGATATAGAAATACCTCTGCGTTCCTCTTTTGATTTGCTTTTTACATCATGTTTGAAGATTTTAGTATGAGGTCCTTTGAGAATGAAATTATGCAAAGTTAATGCAGAAAAGGGGTAATTTACTTCTTAGTTAAATATATAAAAAAGACATTAAGAGATTAGTGTACACGTAGTGGTTTTCAATTTAATCAAGAAAATTGATTTTACAGAGAAATAGAAATTGAGTGAAGTAGAGTCTATTGAACTGAGGGTAACGAATCACATTTAATGATTTAATACCAGACTGTGTTAATGGTGTCGATGAATTGATAGGAAAGTTTTGAAGTTTATGCATGTAGCCATGTACATGACAAATTTTGTACAGAGCATTATGTTGCTTTCTTTATTATACCAACATAGAACTAGTTTTGGAGCTATTTATTGTGCCTTTTGTAAAGCCTAGCTTTACATTGCATTTTGTAAGTTGTACAGGTATAAATTCACCCTCATGTTACCTAGAATTTTAGTTCATCCCAGCTAAAAAAGCAGGCCTCGATAGTGTGTGTAACTTAATTAGTGGTGCAGTGCCAATTGTATAGAGGAAAACATTTGAATTATTTTGCCCCTTCCTTTGTTGCTGCTGTAAACTTCACACAATCATATTATCTCAACACTACGTTTATGTTGTGCATGCCATCAGCAGTGCCAGATATATTGTTTGTGCCACAGCATATATCTTTCCCTCACATGTAGAAGGCATACCAGAATAAATTCATGTTAACAGGTGATGGTTCCAGCCTGGGATGTCTTTGCTGCTGGACAGAGTACAGTCCTGTATTTTTTGCTGTAATTGGCTTGTTCTAAGGAGCTTCACTTGTTCAGCTTTTCGTGTATGAAATGTAGTATATTTGACACTTCTTAGCAATACACATTTGTCACTATCTGGTATCCTTCATATGATCAGGAGGTGGGGATAAAAATTGAGTTCAAGGCTACAGTAATTGTATTTTATGATCATCAGTATAATTCATCTTTATTGTATAAACGGCTTCTGATTGTGTGAAACATTTGTGTCAAGAATTAAAAATGAAATTGCTTTTTTTGATTGATCGAGTTGTGTTAATATACTTTCCAATAATTTATTTTAAAAAAACTTAAAATAACTTCTTAAGTTACTTTTGTTTCACGAAAACAAATATGGAAAAACCAGTAAGTACAAACAAAAAACTACATTTTAAAATATTGCAAATTAAGTGATTTACCATCTTAAATCTCTTCTCTATCAAATGACTGGACGGAACATTGTAAATATATTTATACATATATAGACATTACGCAATTGTTTGATTCACCAAACTGAGCATTAATATGGTAAAAGGCACCCTGTTATAATTTTGTAACTTTCAGCTGCTCCTCATACAAAATCTGTTGACAAATAGCATATTAGCTGTTTGCAAAAAAAGTAAAGTATTATAAAAAGGTAACTTTCAAGCATATACTCCTTGCAATAAATACATAATCTAATGTAAATGTGTATCTTAATAATACTTATACCTTGCTTTTAAGAACAAAACAAAAATAAATGAGGCAAGTTAATCATGTCAACCAGCTAGTTTTCTTGGAAACAAAGTTCAAATTATCCATAGTCTGATTTTATGTGAAGAACGCCCTCAAAGCCAGGTCTCCGTTTGAGCTCCTGAAAATAAAATGACATGTATTTTTTTATGAAAATGCATTGATTTTGTACCTTGTTAAGTAAATAATGAAATTATATAACTCTTGTAATGCCACAAGTTCAGTCAGTAATGTGTATTGCAAACAAACAAAAACCCATTCTACAGATTTCTATCATTTTACCTTCAGTTTGCCAATGATCTGTCTGTATTCATCCATGCTGTTCTTATTTTTTGGATCATCATAATAATCTGATATTCCCACATGAACAGATATCTTCTTGAGATGATGACAAGCACCTGAAAGAGAGTCCAGAGCCCTTTAAAATATAATACTTAAAAATCAAAACTTTGCTTAAATAAAAAATAAGTTAATTGGTCAATATATCATACAACACAACTGTCCACTGTAAATTATGAATAATGATGTTTTCTTTAAAACCTTATCCTACAATAAATGAATGAAGTAATATTCCAAGACTCTCATTAACTTACTGTTAAAATGCACCAAAGCTTTAGGTGTGACAGGTGTAAAAGTGAACTCCAGTATCTGCAATCCCTTCAGTCCAGCCTTACACATGGCCAGTGCCGTGTTCTCCATCACCTGACACATGTGGTCTAACTCCAACACCTGGAGACGCAGGCAACAACCAGCTGGAATTGACCATGATTTAGATGAGGGAGGTTAAAAGTGAATTAGAAGTGAGTGCTTTATTGAGGAAAATATTAATAATGATCCAACATTTAATCTCAAGAATTTTTGCAATGTGCCTTGCTCAATTATGCTGAAAAACAATGGCAACTTTCAAAAAATGCAACTACCAACAGTCAAAAGTATTATAACCATAATCAGTCTCACTTACCTATGGCTGTCAGGCCCTCCACGTTGACATCTATGCCCCCAATACACAGCACGCGCAGGTGTGGCCAGCACTTTCCTATCATCTTTACGCTGCTGTTGTTAAATGTGTGCGGCAAAGAGCTGAAAAAAAAAGAATTTTTTTAATCTGGCATCATGAATAGATATATGAAAAATAAGAATAAAATTATCTGTGATAATTATTTAACACAAGCTAAAAAATTTGGCCATAAAATACAAGTTTCTAACTATTGGACATAGTGCAAAGTATTGATCATTAAATTTTATAGAAGCTTATGCTTCATCCTCATGGTCAAAATCACCTCTGGTCAAGCTGAGCACTATAGCCTAGACTACTACACACCTAACTAGTACCTTACCTTGGATATACTGGAGGCATTAGCAGAGTGTTGATCCTCTTACAGCCAGCTCCCAGTGCCCAGATCACCTCTGAACTTGCTGGAGAACTGGAGCTCAGGTATGCCAGCTTCTCCAGCTTCTTACAGTGACAGCTGATTAACCACAGACTCCTATATGAATCCAAAACCATTTTAACATGGTGGTTTATTTTTGTTGCCTTGATTTTATCAATATTGTGCTTATAAACACGCTAAAATATTTTCCTGAAACCAAGTGCAATATTGAAACCCAGTGCAAATGCTGAGCAACACATGGACACTACTGGACACAAAAAAGGGCCAACAATATGTTCAACTGAAGTTAGTTATGTCTCTTACCTGTCAGTAAGAATGTTTCCACATCCACTTATCCTCAGTGAAATAATGGTGGATCCCGATGCCTTGAGAAGGTGCTCTAAACCAGCTTCTAGCGCTCCTCTAGAAACAAATAAATACCTCAGAAATGTAATATCAGTCTAGTCATGTGTATCTGAACAACATACAAGCAAAACATGTAAGGAGACTCGCTTCTAAAGCTTTCAAATTGCGGTTTGACAATAATTTTTTTCTGATTTTCTGATCAACCTGTCATCAAAGTAACTTTAAACTATATTGATCAGAGGTGGTTCATAAGGTTCATTTTGTGCATGAGTTCATGGAAACAAATAGAGAAAAGTGTATAGTTCTGTCAGATTACATCATCATGATGAGTAATCTTTCTCAGACATCTTGAATCTGGTCTTTACCTTTACTATATCGACCTGAATTTAGTGAACAAGATATCCAGAGGTGACTTAAACTAAAGATAAGTGTTAATTAATCTTTTTTAATGAGTGATTCTGGAAGTTTTTAAAAACTGTACACACCTTACACTATCCAAATAATCCTTCTTGTGTTCTGTCTTCTTTCTTGCTCTAGATCTCAAACCTGTAAGAATATATATTCATTTTTCATTTTTTCTAAATTCATGTTTTATCTGGTTTTTGTGGTTTTTCTGTAGGATTTAAAACCCAAATATCCAATGTGCTGCTCAGTGAATCCTTGATTGTTATTTTTTTTCTGATGCATTTTGACACAAAAGCAGAAATTTCTCAACTCACCTTCGAATGTAAGGGAATGTATCTGTTTGCACCATTTTGATATGGTTTGAAGGAACTGAAATATAAAAAGAAGAAGCACAATGAGAACACTTTTTTCCATGATCACTTTTTCACAAACTTTTCTATACTGATTCATTAACAGCTTATGTTCACATAAAAACATTATTATTCAACATATTCCTAATCCCTGTACTCAAAACAAATTCAAATGAGAAGAACATTTAAATACTACTGTAAAATAATTATTTCTTTATCAATAACTCACTAAATTCACAGAAATATAATTACCCTGGAAGAAATTCTGGAATTCTGAAACTTGAGATTCTTCCAGAGTGCTGGATGTCTGCCAACTTGTCTCCATTCCCTGCTCACAGCAGACACCTGGCTCAGGGACTTGGTATCCAGGTACAGGAACACACAGAACAGTGCGTCACGCCTCCTCCTGGTGGAGTCTAACCTGGACACCTCAAGGGTGCTATTTTGTACTGGAGCTGGACAAAAATAAATAAAAAATGTCTCAGACAAACACAAATCTTTGTATCTATATTCAAGGAAACTGAATCGATACATGTAGAAGAAAGCACAAATTGTGTCAAAGAAAGATCATATGTCCATACTTATATTTAAGAATTCTGAGTGGAAGCGTGTAGTAGCAGAAAGTAAGACCCACTTTCAGATGCAGATTGAGATGGCAGATACATGTAACTTTAGAAACTTAATTGAAACAATTGAGTGAACATAACAAAAGTCACAAATTTCAAATGGGAAGGAAAAAACACAAATGACCAACTTACTGTTATTCAGGTCTTCATGTTTTCTGGAGGCCCCAGACATCTGGTTGAGTTGACCTTGTCCGTTCACCTTTCTGTGCCCAGAGTGTGGCCTCCCAACATCGGCTGAATCATTTTGTTTTCTTTCCTGGGTATTTCTCTCTGGTGAGTCTAATGGTAAAAATGCCTCTATATCATCAATGTATTGGTCTAAATCTGAATCATTTTCTAATTCTGAATCGACCTCACTCACTGTAACTTGTACATCATCATTGTCATCACCTCCATCTTCATAATCCTCGCCATTAATGTAAGAAGGCACCGATTCAAAGCTTCTATTCAAATGACTTGGTGACTTAGAATTATTCAACTGATCTCTTATCTGTCTCAGCTGTTTTCCCTGTTGTTTTATGAGTTTCATATGTTGCTTCATCTGCAACTCTTGTGTTTTCAGTGATCTAAACAAAGCATCGCAGTCGTCAATGAAGAACGTATCAGCAGGACTATTATTCTGTGACCAGGTTTGATTTGGAGACCTTCTACTTTGATGAGATGAAAATTCAGGCTCTGACTCTGGCTCACCACCAGATGAAGATGCATACTGTGAGCCAAAACTTTGTGACAATTCTGGTGGTACATGACTCTCATAATTATGTTGTAAGTTTGGGTGTTGGTACATCTGATGTCCTCCAGGTGGCAGCATGTGAGCAACCCCATCTGGTGTTGATGTTGGGTAGAGACCATTCCACATGATACCATCACGGTCCATCTGAAAAGTAGAATAGGTACTAAATAAGTCACCCATTACAACTGATATTATGCATCTATGCATTATTTATTTCTAAGAAATCTAGATTCTGTTCACTATTACAAAAAAAAAAAAAAACAAATGGTTCCATTTGATAAAAAAAGAAAATGACCAAACGCAAAATTTTTTCAAATCATATTTCCATCATAAAAACATCAAAAAAAAATAAATATTAAAAAAGTTAATCTTTTACTTCTAATACGTGACTTTAAACCAACAACAGTAATATAACACACAACACATCAGTATCAATATATCCATACCAGCATGTCTTCATCTGGAGCTTCCCTTTGCCCTGATTCAGTGGACCCTGAAAAAGAAAGTTGATAAAGTCTCCTTTTCTTCCATTTTTTCTAATTCCTCCTTAAACTTAAGCTTTAATTTTTCAAAGTCATAACATCACTTTTTAACTAGGATAAATGAAACGAATCATTTAACTAAAAAAAAAGGGATGGCTGTATATCATGTAATAGCACAGGCTAATTGACATAAAAATTATCCTGTGTCCAAGCTGAAGGTATTTTTCTTATCCTAACAAAACATGGCATCAAGGTTGCTTTAAATTAGCATCCAGCCCTGAAACTCACCATACACCCCGTGGTTTGGTCCTTCCCCTATCCCAGAATCTGTGGAACCATGTGTGGGTGGGGCCACGGGGTACTTGTCAGATACAGGGATCAATGGGACATGGTCTCTGCACATATACTCTGCTGAGTGGTTTATCACTGGACTGCTATTGTTAAGTTGTGATAAATGGATGGTAGGTCCACTGTGTGTAGGAGGTGCGCGGTGGTCCTTTTTGTAGGCTTTTTTATGCTTTGGACCCATCAGGCCATTTTGTTGGTGATGCAGAAGTTCTGGATTAGGCAAATTTGATATGGCACTTGGATACCTGTATTGAAAATTTAAAAGCCAGAATTAATAAAAAAAATACATCCAAACAGTCACATTTCAATTATTCATATCTTGCATTTATAGTAAAACAACACTGCTATCAAAATTTTATTCTTAATATATTTTGTTTACAACACATAAGTCTGTAAATCCCTACATAATTATTCAACTTGCACTGTTCAATGGTGAAATGAAGAGCATACCTGTTAAAAGCAGTCCTGTCAGGCTGGAAACTAACATGGTGGTCTGGTCTGGACTGCAGGGCACTGGTGGACCTCCTTACAGGAGAGGAGAGGGGCTGAAAATTACAAAACTTAATGAGGACATGAGAAAAAAAAAACATGTGGTTTCCTCATTTCTATCATATTAGCAGACTTCTACAATGGACTAACTCCATCTTTAACTTCAAATCTCTACAGGAGAGTACCTGATGTTATGCTATATACTGTACCTGGTCTGGTCTCCTCATCTCCATCATACTAGCTGATCTATACACTGGACTAACTCCATCTTTATCCTCATATCTCTACAGGAGAGTATGTGATGTTATACCATATACTGTACCTGGTCAGGTCTCCTCATCTCCATCATGCTAGCTGATCTATACACTGGACTGCCTTTAATGGTCCTCAGCTCCTCCTCAGCACTTTCTGCTCTGTCTATGATGGTGTCTATCATCTCTTCTAGTTTCTGTCTTGCTCCTGATTCCTGCTCAGCAGCTTTCTCTAAGTAATTTTTCAGTTTCTTGATCTCACTGTAAATTGTTAGAAAAGAAAAAATTATTTGTTTTGCAATTTTAGAGTTTTAAACTTGGAAATAAAAATAATTGTCATTTCTTGCAAAACTATGCCTTTTCTATTTTTTCATGCTACAAATTTTTCATTTCTTCTTTTTTATATTAAAATACCTTTCTCTAAATAGCTATAATCCAAGAAGGTGTAATAAGCCACCCCACCAACCCCTCCCCACACTAATAAACATACACATACATAAAATGCCACACACCACTGGAATGTTTAAACATTTGTTTCATACCATGTAAATATTTAAAATTATTAAGACATACAAAAATACTTACAAAATATTTGCAAAGAACTTTAAACCAACACAATGTAACCATATGTAAACAATAAAGGCAATACTAGATTAATTTCCCTTCTATCAAAAGTTTTTCTTGCTCTTAAACTTTTTTATTTTTACACACCAAAAAAACTGAGAAGTAACAAAAGCAATTGGAAATTTCTTGGGTATAACAGAAATTCCAAAAACCTTTTCTGGGGGCTGAAACATACAAGGGAGTGAGACACCTATATATATTTTATATTACAATTTATGGAATGACACATAAACATTATGACCTGACCTAGCTGTTACAGATCAATAACTGAAATAACAAAACAATAAAATCAATAATACTTAAAATACTCTACATACAAGCATGCAGTAATTTCTTTAAAATCCATCACCCAATTTCACTAACAAAGGCTATACTACCAATATTAAATCTGCCAACTTGTACCTCAATACACCCTGAAAAAAATTCACAGTAACTTACGCTTCTTTTCTTTCAATTTCTTTGTCTTTGTCTTCCAGCTGTTCATGCAAGGCTTCCACACTTTGGGTCATGGCGTCATTCTCTCTGGACCACTCCAAAGTCTCCTGCTGCAACTTTTGCCTTTCCTTTGATAATTTTTCCAATTCTTCATTGGCAATTTCTAATTTAGCATCCTTGAATTTGAGTTTCTCTTTCAATTGTTTTACAAGAAGTTCTTGTTCCTTCCTAAGTTTATCAGTGTATATTTGTGACAAATCTAAAGAGTCTGAGAGATTTTGTGATTCTGCTTTAGCTTGCAAGAGTTTCAGTTCTTTGATTTCCAGCTCTCTTTGAAGGCTGTTGTATGTTATGGTATCTACTGGGCCTCTTGTCTGCCCATCTTGATCCTGAGGGCTATTCACACTGCCATATATTTTGTTTGGGGGTAAAAAAGAGGGGTGTGACCTGGACTTGGACGGAGAATATGTATCACCCAAATAGCTAAGGCTCACTGGTCTTCCATCTGAAGTTTGATAATAGTCAGAAGTTGGAGGGAATATGGAGGAAGAACCAGTAAATGGAGCTTGTCTTGTGAATGGGACCTCTACTTTTGGGGCAACATCTTGAAGCTCAAATGATTCCACTTCTCTCACAGGACGTATATCCAACGAGGCAATTTTTGCTGGTTTGAATTTGGATGCAGCAATTTTGTTCTGTCTTTCTATTTCCTTTGCTCTTTTGAGTTGTTCTTCCAACTTTTTTGCTTCTTTACTGAACATTTCCCTAAATGGTGTCCCATGTTTGGGCTCAGGATCTATGGAGAAATGGATACCAGGCTTTTTCCTGTTTGAATCTTCAAAACTGTGGTCCAAGTGCATGTGACTCCTGAGCTCTGAGAATGTGGAAAAGGTTTTCAGGTCTCCACATTTGGGGCACCTGTAGGGAATCTCCTCCACCTCCGCCATTATATTACCATGGTTCCATCAACAGCTGCTGAAAATAATGCAAATGACACATATTTAATATTTACAAGCTCATAGGCTTTATTCTCTAAATAACTTAAGCTCAAAAATTGGCTCATTTCAGACCAATACTTTAGTCTATTTGACCATGACAAATCTGTAATAGTACACTTTAATGAAATATTGCATGTGTCTGCATAATATCAATAAAAATCATCTCTAGTGTTTTTTTCTCCTTTTTTTAAAAAAACTGACCTTTTAGAAAATAAACTACTGTGGGTTTATTCTTAAACTGAAACAGACCAAAATTTTGGTCTAAAAATTCTGACCAATTTTAGGCCTCAGATCTTTTGCAAAATTGGTTCCAGATTTCCATGTATAACATGATGAAAAATAATGTGTATACTATCCACTGGACAATACACGTTCTAAAATGCTGTGAATTCATATAAGCCAGGTGAGTGAATGACACTGCAGTTCCTGAGGCCTAGGATATATAGAAAGATTATATTATACCTCTTTAGTCAATATTAGATGTCAAAAAGCTTTACAGTAATTATGACCTTTTCAATAAATGAGCCTTTCCTATTTCAACAACCAGTCTCTCCAATGTGATACTTGCCTGCCTATCATCACTGCTCCCTGAGTGGTGTACTACCTGCTTAAGATGTGGTGTATGATCACAATTATTGATTCCTATTCACAAATTGCCATATGGCCCATTTAATGGAGGTGTAATGGAGGTTATTATGATAGTAGTTGACAGTTTTTCAATAAGTAATCAATATAATACAGGTATGACAAATTACTAGCACCTGTCCAATACATTCATGGAAGCCTGCCAGGTCAATTGGTTTTATTATTACAAAGGATAGGACAACAAAAAGGAATATGTTGATTCTGTACAATGACCAAACTTGGTGAAAATCTAGGTGTACTCTATGTACTAGTTGCAAGTGTAAACCTCCTCTTACATTTATTTTTTAATTTTATTTTTTATTAAAATATGTTAAAATATCTACATGCACTCTAAATTCCTAAAGGTAAAACTAATAGTCATATATTGGTATAAATAATTTTAAGTAAAAATGTCAACAACCCAATGTTAGCCTACTAATAGCCTTTTACCATTGCATTTGCAAAGGAATCTTAACTTCTGAATAAAACAATATTTCTTGACTTGATAAAATATAAGATCTGACTCAAACTTTTGAAAACAAAAAATCATTTAAAGTACTTGCAAGTGCTCTGAAACCAGTAGCTGAAGCACATAAAATCTCATCTTTCTTTAAAATCTAATGCTTTAGGTGCATGGTCATTCCCTCCCGCAGTAACTTCCAAGTCACTTCACAAAATTATACCTCACCAGTTAATATATGAGACCATCTGTTGATATACTAGGCACTCTACCTGGTCTGGATCATATACCTTCAACTGACTTTATATAACAAAACTCTCATTCAAATCCTGCAATCAGAAGATCCCCTGTATTTACCTGTGAGACTTCAAATTCCAAGGTAGCTAAAATGCCCTCCCTTATCACTTTGAGTGCATACCTGGGTTTAACTACTGCAGTTGGAACCACCTCTGCTAAAAATATCTAAGTTCATCTGTAATAAATCAATATAACTTGCTGCAACTTTCTTCAAGTTCTTTGTAGTTTTGCTTCGGGCTGTTTTTCAAATCAACAGCAGAAGGGTGAAAGTTGGATCTGAATTTGTTGAATGTTTTCTTAATAATTGAATCATCTAAAAAGGGCGTGTTTTTTTTAAACAACCATCTTTAGATTATTCTGTTTACAAGAAAGCAAACATCTCCCATGATCGGCAATTAGAATAACAGGCAAATTTTTAAGATAATTAAGAAAAAAAGCATTTAGTAATGTATATCATTTTTTATGTAAGTAAAATCTTATGAGACAATGGCACTGAATCTAACACAGGGCACTGACTCATACTGCAGATGTAGGGGAAACTCTAGAGATACCCAAGGTCCAGACAACCTGCACTACAATAATCTGAAGGTCCTGCAAATTTTGTGCTGGTCAAAACTAAGTATTTTATTTTCATTAGTCTATGTTTACATGTCATGTATAATAATTATGTATTGTATTTTCACTTAAACCTTGCCAGTCCAGAGGACCTATGAGATCAAAAATCTTGCAGGTCCTCTGGCATTTCAAGCAGTCCTGACCTGGCAGACAGGCAGTTTCCCCATGTCTGATACTGACTTTATCAATACCTATGTGGCAAAACTATTCAAACTAAGATTCTCCCTCTGAAAACCCAACTAACAGCTTTGCTGCATTTGGTAAATATAAAGAATGGATGAAATGCACAGAGAAACCTAGGTAACAGGGGAAGGGTGCGGAATTAGCTTTCCCTGTAAACATGCCCTACAGAACCTTTATCTTCCATACTGAAGGGTTCCCAGGCATCTGAATGATAACTTTGTATGGGGATTACTGACGAAATTTTAATTAGAAGAATGCAACACTTTGAAGTGGAAATGATTTTCATTTCACAAACCCAAAAAGTGGGTTCACGAAGTCCACACAGCATTATAATCCCCCCCCCCCCCTCAACACACACATATTTTTAATTCAACACATTTTCAATAACTTCATAGATAGAAGTTCATTGTAAAAAAAAATCATGTGAACACTCAGATTATTTACAAAAATTATACATTGATATCATGTAGGAAACTATCTTGATATTGACAGATTCCCTTTCACATGATATAGCCATATATGACATTAAATCACTAAAGTACTCATTAAGTTGATTAACAGAACAGTCCAACTTATGTACGTGTGAGGTGACAGTTATAATTGTTCAATAATGTGTTCACTTGTTGAACATATGCTACTGTAGCTGAATGTCAACGATTTCCCATTAAAAAGACCTGATGAGTGTTGTGCTTTTAAAAGGTAAATTCTAATTTTCCTGAAAATATCAACACATTTGCCTTAATGCTGTTACACTGAAAATATTGAGCTAGGCACCTTGAACGTTAATTACGAGTTTTTCAGTAATCGAGAACGCAAATACTGTCTAGCTTAATTGTCACATCACTTTTGATGGTGGTATAATTATACTTGTAATCGAGAACTCGAACTGTAGAATTCACAATGGTTCTGGGTAGTACAGTATATACCATAATAATGGCATTTATTTAACTCACAATTAGCTGACAGTGTTCAGTAAAGTTTATTTATTTACTTATTTATTTATTTTTCATGTGGCTAACATATACAGCTGTTGTTTCTAGACAATAGTTAAATTTTACTATAGAATAACAGATCACCTTTGCATACAGAACTATGTGTAATGTAAGCTTCAGAGCAATGTGTAACGTCTTTTAAAGCTGAAATGAAAGCCCTTATCTTATGTGCCTGTATTATCACACTCTTTGCTTACCTCACGCACTCACAACGACTTCATCAAAATTCTGCTTTCTGTGCAGCATCTCAGACATATCTTGGCATTCACTGAGCAAGGCACCCCTCTCATAAAACCCAAAATATCTAGATTCTACAGTTTTTACTGGCGATTCACTCTTGCTCAACATTAGACATTATGTGCTGTCTTGTATCAATCTGCCCCCTATAGGTCTCAGGGAAACTAGGTCAATAGTATTAGAGTTCACAGGGTTCTGACACAGGCAACCTTTGACCATAATCCTTACCTGAGCATTGGTTATGTATTTGTGAGGGAGCACGTATCCCTTTTTGTATTGTCAAACATTATCTACCAGCAACCAAGGATCACGTGCGTGCTGAAAATAGTGGAATACCTCAAACCATCTTAATAATGTCGGAGACGGAGGCAATGCCTGTCGTTCAATCTTCGTCGTCTTTGGACGAGATATTGCCCGATTTTCCTCAAGGTCCGTTGGATGATTACCGAAAGAAAGCATCCTTTAACTGGAAGCGTATGAAGCTATTGGTAGAAGGAGAAGAGGAGTTGAAATTCAAGGTGAGCGTCATTCAACGATTGTTTGCATGATATTCAACCCCGCGATCATCGTCTTTTCCTTTACTATTCGTCTTAAAGATTTTATCACTGATTATACATGTATCACATGACTGTTTCCATGTTCGAAATGTATTTTTTCTTCCTATTTTGATTTGTCATGTACTTGTACTTGATATGTTTTGCAATGCAACTTAGCATTTATTATTTATTTATTTATTTTGCAAGAGGAGGGGGGGGTAATGTAAAGTTTTATGTAACTGATCATATGTTGTAACAAAGTTAATTATGTTGATATATAAACAAAGTATTTAACATTTGATTTGACAGTAAAGATCCTATAAATACATATTCTGTTTGGTTCCATTACATTGATTTGTCAATTGTTATTTCATAAACATGCATTTGGTATTGCTTTCTTTCTCAGTACCATGTGTGGAGAACGCTGGAAGCTGATCCACTGTTCTCTCGAAGTTATGAGCAATTAACTATAGACCAGGTGAGAGAGGTGACATTCCTGAGAACCAAGAAGCTGTTTGAGTACAACTTCCTGCCTGTGGATAGCATGTATGAGAACCCAGTCCTGGGAATGACCCTGACAGATGCCTTGACCAGTTACGACCCTGCCCTGTCTGCTAAATATTCCTTGAATATGCAGGTGATCAAAATCATAAATTCTGGCAATAGTGATATAATGTCAAAAGTATTATGATAAATTTATTTAGATTGTATTTGAATGACCTACATCTGTGGTCATCACAGAATCAAAATAATTTAGTGATGATAAATATAGTTTAATATACTCTGTAAAATGAATTGTGAAATAACTTGGATCTTAACTCCATTGTATTGGCAATTGCAGCCACAAAATATTTTCATATAAAATAAAAATTGTTAATAAACACTACTGCATGACAGGTTTGTTTCACTTGTTGAATAATTATAATGATGGGCAATAGATAAGTAAAAATATACAAATATCACTCGATTATCTTATAGATGTTTGCTGGTGCTGCTCAAAGATCAGGGTCCAAAAGACACCAAGAGTTTATAGATAAATGCCACAATTTTGAGGTGCGGTTGGTCATGTTGTAGTGCACATAAGCTTTGCACAGTATATAATCACAATACACAACAGCATATGTACTAGTAGGTCATAGATTGTACACTGCAAGATGATAAATTTTAAGATCAACACCAATACTGTTAAT
This sequence comes from Lingula anatina, assembly GCF_001039355.2. Next base: position 118,803 of record NW_019774703.1, on the reverse strand, counting down.
AATTACAAAGCCAGATCTATCATAAAAAAAAGATATCTCTCTGCTATCAGCAAATTTCAAAATGCATACTCTTAAAATTATCATTTGTATAGTATCAAAGATACAGTTTCATGTGAAACTAGAAAAGTACCACTTTAGAATCTAGGATTTATTTCTGATAGATCTTTTTCTTCACTTTTGTTCCAGTATTTTGGTTGTTTTGCCCTGACAGAGTTAAGTCATGGAAGTAATACAAAGGCCATGAGGACCACTGCTCACTATGATCCCAAGACTAAGGTGTTTATTGATTGCATTTGTGCAACAAATGTCTTTTAAACAGTTTATTAGCAAATCTATTTAGTATTGTTATTGTTATTTGTTCATTTATGTATTATTTATACGAAAATTGAACCAAGTTGTGTCTGACAGACCACAATTTATACAGCCACAATGTATAAACAACATGTAAGTGTTTTATGTCATTTAAACCTTCACATCTTGGATGAAAATAACATGAACTTTTAATCATATATATTTTAGGAATATGTTTTCAACACCCCAGACTTTGAGGCCACAAAGATCTGGGTGGGCAACATGGGGAAGACTGCTACCCATGCCATAGTGTTTGCCCAGCTGTACACTCCAGATGGCAAGTGCCATGGTCTGCACTCATTTATAGTCCAGATCCGTGACTCTAAGACATTGCTGGCGATGCCTGGAATCATGGTGGGAGATATGGGGGAGAAACTGGGACTTAATGGTATTGATAATGGGTAAGGCACATAAGGGACATGTACCTGTACATGTATGCTGATACACTCACTTAGTCATGCATGCTTTTTCTTTTTACAATCAATACAATGGTTTTTTTTTCTCAAGGGAATTGAATTTGTGTTTTTAACATTTCATTTACCTTTTGTCTTTTTCACTCCAGTTCTATATTATTTACTGCTTAGGTTAGATTTAACTGATAAGTTCTTTTATTTCAGTTTTCTTGCCTTTAACAATGTGAGAGTACCTCGTGAGAATTTACTAAACAGGACTGGAGATGTCACCCCTTCTGGAGAATATGTGACCCCCTTTAAAGTAAGCCATATGTATCTATTAAGATAGTTAGGAGGATTACTTAATATGGTTCATTTTCATAAATTGTTTGATATTTGGCTAGAATTAATTGTTGGCATAAATTTATTATATGTTTGTATGGTTTTCCCACAAATTATTGACTTTTTTTATTTAATTGATAAATAAGAATATACTGAATGCATTATTTAAAATTTGGACATATTTTTAAATATTATTAAAAATTAAAATTTTTAAAATGTTCAAACTTATGCCCAAAAATCATTTACTTCAACTCCATGGAATTCCACTTGATACCACCACCAGGCTTTGACTTTTGGACATAAAGAGGTTGTTTCAACACCGTCATATTCCAGAGTCAATACCATTTAACATTTTCTGACAATGACTTCTCATGTTTAGGACCCAAACAAGCGTTTTGGTGCAGCCCTTGGTGCCTTGTCAAGTGGCCGTGTGGGTATTGTAGGACTTTGCAATGCTAACCTCAAACGCTGCATACCAATAGCTATACGTTATTCAGCTGTCAGGAGACAGTTTGGTCCACCAAACAGTAGTGAAGAAATTCCAGTTTTAGAATACCAGTTACAGGTGATTGTTCTTCTGGGATGTACTTTGGGTTTATACATTTTATAAGAATTAATGTTTGAGGAAAGATATATCAATTTGCTGATTTTTAAGGAATAAGATTAAGATTTGAAGTTATTTTAAATTAGAATATTCAGAACTGCTTTTATGTTTAAATTTTGATTCAGTTGGTTATAATATGAAAAAATTAGAATAAACAATGTCTTATTATAGCAATGGCGACTTATTCCCTTCCTGGCAGCAGCATATGCCATAGAAAACTTCAGCAAGACATTCTTTATGGACTTTGTAGCTCTAACAATGGGGATGCTGATGGGAGATACAAGTGAAAGACAGGTGAGTATAAAAGCAAACCTGTTGGAGCTTCATATTTCTAATTTAGTTTATGCACACAATTGCTGTTCACTGACACTATAATTGGTATAATAATTTGAATGAAGATATATTTTATGAAATATAGTTTTATATTACATTAAGTTTTCAACATCCATCTTCTACAGCAGGTCATTAAGCAAAATGAATTTAATTTATGCTGTTTTTTTTAACCTATCCTTTGTTTGTGATTAACATACCAAATCTCTTGCATAAGTTTTTGAAGAAATTTGTATGATAAATCCATGTTTTTGGTCTCTTTTGATCACAGAATATTTTCTCAAGGATGAACTAAACGAACATTAATCCTGCATTATAATATATTTTGCCACTGAATCTCTGTTGTCCCCTTCTATGTAAGTTCTCAGTTCTTGTCATTTTACCTCCAGGATGAACTGGGCAGAGAGATCCATGCCATGTCATGTGCAGGCAAGCCTCTGGCAGGGTGGACGGCACAGGGGGCAGCACAGGAGTGCAGGGAGGCATGCGGTGGACATGGATATTTCAAAGGTATGTCTTGTTTTGTGTAACCAAGGGGATTGCAGGACTTAAAATATGTTGGGATGGCAGTGGAGAAATATTATGGCTGTACCTGCCATGATGCTGGTTATTTTGCATGTTGAGAAGTAGAGGGAAAATTAGATTAAAAACTATGATATTAAGATGTCATTTATTTGGACCAAAATATTTTACCAATCAAATCTCTTGTTCATATCAGTCTCTGTCCTATAAACTCAATAAATATGTTTTTCTTAACATTTATCTTATAATTGCTATGTTTACAGTTGATTCAATTGAGTGGAACAGGGAATCTTTCAAATGTTTGCTTTGTGCCAAGGATTTCTGCCTCGAGATAAAGATGTTTAATCTTTTCACAGTGAATAGGCTGGGAGAGATTAGAGATGATAATGATCCCAACTGTACCTATGAAGGAGACAACAACGTCCTTCTACAGCAGACCAGCAACTACATTCTTGGCAAACTACAAGCCAAGCAACAGAAAGGTAAAGTTCAGGCTAAAGGACCACTTTGCAGCGGCTCAGCTATCAAAGAAACACTTGTTATCATGAATCCATGGCAGTGTTTTAGGAAGATAATTATTTTTAAGATGCATGGCAGGCTATTGATACACTTTTAAGCTTTACTTAATGTAGTATCATATGTGTTAAAGGAGTCCACTTTGGGTTGAAATCAGTCATGAACTACATTTCTTGCACTGAATCATTGTGAAAAACTATCAGTTTGTCCTTCTTATAAAAAAAAAGATCTCATTTTATATTGTGTTTCAGGTACCCCCATCTCCTCTCCACTGGAAAGTGTTAATTTTATAAATGATATGGACAAAGTGTTACAGGCCAAGTTTACTGCTACTAGCATGAGAGAAGTTTTAAATCCAACAGGTAGGTATTTGTGGTCTCACTTGTTAAAAAAAATTTCAACCTCATGTTAAGTAACCATTATGTCATATTACTTTATATTTAGTATGGTACTATTAATTTTGTTCAGACAAAAAGACAACACATTTTAGCAGTTGTCAGAACAATTTTAGAATACCTATGTTTAATGTGAATGGGGTCTGTTTCTTAGAAGTAGTTGTAGTAGTAGTATATCTTAGGGTGCATTCCCAGAGATTTAGATCTATCCAGAGATTTAGATTTAGATCAACCTAACTCCCTGGGGGTTCACGCTAAATTGCAGTCAGCAGAGCGCGCACCGTAGTTAATTACCCCCTTACAGCTTTAAGTAGGCGGGACAGACGCTTAAGCCGGCTAAGTTGACAGTAATTTAGTGAGACTCCTCACAGGGATAGATCGATCTAAAATCTATGAGAATGGGGTCTTAGAGAAGATTGAAAATACAATTAACATATGCTACTATCAGAGCAAACTTTGTCTTTGATAAATAGTTATATTCAAGTACTGCATAACAAATGGACATAACAAATAGAGACGTATTCTAAACCTTGCTCACCTCTCTCCAGTTTCCCTGGCAGCCTATGAGTGGCTGGTGTGTTACCTGCTCCAGCAGAGTGCAGAGAAACTCCAGCATGAGTTACAGAGTGGGAAGGACAGTTTTCAGGCCAGGAATGACAGCCAGGTTTACTACTGCAGGACACTGGCCATTGCTTATATCCAGGTAGGTTGGGGAAGGAAAGATCTAAAAGTTGGTGTTATTATTCCGAGATCCATAATTTGAAATTACAATCTCTTTGGTATCAGATTAAACTTCTAAATGTTTTTAAATCACACAAACTTTCCAGTCTGAAAGTAGCTCAGATATATAGAATCTATTGTATTAATCTGAAAAGACCTATATGCAACCTTTTTACTTTATGCCCTGTCATCATTTCCAAGTGGATGGATGACTTCCAGCATGCAGTTTACATGGACAAATAAGTTTGTTTTTCTGATTAAATATAGAGCTGTCATGTTAAGACTGTCTATTATTGACCATCCTATGTTTTCATTCCAGCACATAGTATTGCAGAGGTTTTATAAACAAGCCACAGATGATGAAACCCCCAAAGACCTGCAGCCTGTCCTGGGGAAATTGGTCAGCTTGTATGGCTTGTGGAGTTTAGAGAAACATCTGGCTTCTTTATATGAAGGTATGAGAACATCTCTCTCTCTCTCTCTCTCTCTCTCTCTCTCTCTCTCTCTCTCTCTCTCTGCTTTATGTTTTACCTTGTTTGATCGATATATTTTTATTCTGAATATGAGCAGAAGCATGTGCAACAAAGATAACATTTTTTCACAATGTCAGCAAGTCAAACAGTTACAAGGACCTTTCAACTTCTAAGAGTTACAGATTTTCTTGGTTTCAACACTGTTCTTTTACGCCCTTTCACTTTTTATTTAACCAATATTGCCATTCCCATTTCAGGTGGTTACATCACAGGTGGTGAACCAACCAGACTGATCCGTGAGGCCATTCTTCACCTGGTCACTGTCCTCAAGGATGAGGCTGTGGCCCTGGCAGATGTCATAGCCCCCACTGACTTTGTGCTCAACTCCCCCATAGGATTGTCTGATGGACAGGTGGGATCATCTTGTTTGATCGTCAAATTTTAAACTTGTTTCAAATTGCAACTAGCACACTATCAAGTTGGAGTCAAATTATTTTAAAGATACGAGCAATATTTGCTGTAATACCAGATTAAAACTACATATCTCAAAAATGGCAAACCTATTTTAGTCTTCATCTGCTATTGCTTTTGTTAAATGAATACATGAGACTGAATTGTGATAGAGAAGACTTGGGAGAGCAATTAACTATTGGCCACATTGACCAGTCACCACAAATGTATGCTGTGTTTAATATTTTCCATCATAGCACAGATTAACATATAATTGCCTTGTTGAATATTTTCAGATTTACAAAAACCTCTATGGTGCCATGCTTCAGACCCCAAATGTTCTGGAGAGACCAAGTTGGTGGGCAGAGTTCTGCAGTAACAAGCCTGTCCTTGGCTCGGGGAAGGCAAAGTTGTGATTTTGTGTCTGCACATGAACAACTGAAGTCCAATCATAGAATGACTGCGGAATAGGATTTTTAAAAATAAAAATTATAATTGGAGATGCTTGCATCATTTAAAAATGAACAGGCTGTAATGTTTGAAAATGCGTGTAATGATTAGAAATATTGCATTGGTGAATGAAAAATTAATATCTTTGTGGGATTCCACATATTTGAGATTCCAGATATTTGCTATAATACCAGTGTAAATGTTTTAAAAAATGGAAATGATGAATAGCATAATAACATTAGTGTCTCTGAACATGTCTAGACTAAAGGCAGTCAGTCGTGATATTTTCTTCTCCAGTGCATGTATTGATTGAAAAAGAAAATTGCATTTGTTATGACATGCAAAAAAAATATCACTGGGAGAATGAAGGGGTACAGGCATAGTGCACTGTAGGATATATTGCCAGGAACTCTGTGGATTTGAAAGAAATTGCTAAATGATGACTGTTGTAATTGAGGTTTGGTGGTGGTCCATTTTGTCATTGTATATGGCAACTTTTTCTTGAAATTTCACCAATAAACTATTGTTCTGGATTTAATTTATCTATTTCATCTTTAAAGCAAAGGTTATATAGAGGCACTAGTAAGACTTGATTTAATTGAAAATGCCTAGACAGCCAGACTTTCTCGAGTCATGATGTTCTTTGGATAAAAAAACGGGAGTTTCGGTATAACTGGGTCAAGGTCTACCTGGATATTACAGTAGTGCATTCCACACGCTATAAGATAAGCTTTCTAAATAGTTTGTGTCAGAAAAAAAGTTATTTATGAGCCTAGAATTCTGGGTGTTGCTGCAACGTAATAGAGGAAAGGAATTATATTGATGTAGGTAGAGAAAACTTTCACCCTGGGTGAAAGCAGCCACAAAGCTAGCAGTATATATATATCATGGAGAATTGAAAGTTCCGATTTGATTTTATCCAAACTTCTTTTGAACTGAAGATTGATATCATTCCCACTTACTTAATTTGAAATGTATTGTCATTAGATGGAAGAGAAGTCTTCTTTGGCATTTATAGAAGTTGGAAAAGTAGATAAATCTTTATTTAGAATGTTCAATAATAGTGGACGATTGATCATATTTTAGGTGATTAATTTGACCAGTGGAATAAGTTATAAACATTATGAACACTGTAAGTCCCATCAACCGAGATAATCTAATAAAACGAAATAAAAATGACTTGTTTAGCTTTTGAATTAAAAGATCGATGCAAATTATGTTTATTGCGAACGGCAAGTTCTGGATCTGGTTACAAGCCCTCATTTCCAAGATTACAGTTGTTCCAACATTATATCGTGCAGAATTTATGTCGGAAGCAAAGTGAACTGCTGTAAACATGAGAACCTTTGCTTGCTTCTTAAAACGAGCTGTTAAAAGTTCAACAATTAAAGCTAAATTCAAATTTATGAAATCCATGGCGAAAGATCACTGCTTTCACTACTTGTCAAAATAAATTCAATTTTCATATTTTTCATGTCTGAGAAACGCCCTTCCAAGTCTTACACCGCTGAAAGTAGCATGGTGTTTCACACGGCATGTTGAGGTGCTTTTTTCAGACAACGAATGCCTCACGAATTCAATGACTGTATATTAGTCTCTCCAGACGTTTTGAAATATATCCAGCAGCTGCGCTGAAACTTTTATTCCGAGATGGGCTTTTTCTTTAAATTTCTTAAAGATTTTATTACACACTTATACCCATATCACTATCGAGAACAAAAAAGTGTACGATTTTGCGGCGTCTTTAAGACATTTATTTACTCATACCAAGTATGGTGTTTGGTTTTATGTCTAACACAAAGATCAGTTTAAGCCGCACAAGTTCGATTAAGTCCGATACAAATCATGTGCGACATTGAACACAAAAACAGTTAAAGTAAAAGGTACTTTCAACTCCTTTTTTCAACCTTATTTGGCGTCATAGGTTAAAAAGGCTAAAATACAAAATTACAAACGTGAAAAAGGTTAAACCTAAAGACAAGAATGCAAGTCTACATGTATTTATATATAAATGACATTCTCGTTAAAGTTTAATATGCATGGGGAAAAGTAGATAAAGTTTCTTTCTTGATATCAACCTTTAATGAGTATTGGTGTCATGTGTGAGAAGAAACCTACTTTTCCCCCTAGAGATATTAAGAGATATTAAGTATGTGTTTGAGAAGCAAATTCCTATTAGGTCAGCACACTTTTTTCAAGCATCATACTAAGAAAATCAAGTGACAAAGCACCCTTCAGAGAAAATCTAGTGAAAATCTGACATCTCGGCTTAGATCTTAAAACAAAGGACTAATAGTAGGGTTAAGAATTTCCAGTCAAGACGCGGCATCCATGCTGAACTCGTGGAACCTGAAAAAAGCGCAACAAAAAGCATCAGTTCGCGTCTCTGAAAAAAAAAATCAGCGTGGATGTTAAATTTGAAGTAGAAAACAAATTTTCCCAAAATTTACTTACTTAACAGATGGATTATTTGTTTAGTTCTGAATCTTTTTTCCAACCTGAAAGATATTTTAGCAAAAATACTGAGTTACCATTTTTATGATTAAAAGTTTGGAGGGGAACTTTTTAACAGGTCTATGCCGCTAAGTCCGTCCCTACCCATGGCCCTACCGCCCCTTCAGCCCTAAATCCATGACTACGACACATACACAGGCTCTTTTACGGTCTCTCTTAGAATCCACGCAACAAGAGTGATTCTGTTTACCATGTTACTTGCCGTTTTTTCTGCTAAGCTCCAGCGTGTAGCGGACCTCTTTGTACGGCTGTGGGCAACAGTCAAACATTTTGATCAACTCTTCCACCGAGACTCCCTTCAGCTCCCACACGTGGCTAGGGGTGTACTCCCGCAATGTTGGGGCATATGCCTTGTGTTGGAGATCCAGCTTAAGGGCACTGTGAACCCAGGAGCCAAATACCAAAGTACAGCGATGGACTTCATCGGTAAGATTAGTAGGGCAACTTGCTCTGTAAGAAATGCATGTAGTCTCTTTCACCTTGATGAATTTGCTTTGCTGATTTCACCTTGCCAAAAATATACTTCTTTTATTTGAAAAAAAAAGATTGCAATTTCATTCTTTCAATCAAACCACGATTTTAGAAGTTTTCATCTCTAGGAATCTGACTTAAATATTATAGTCCACAATACAATCCAAGTGTTATGGTTATACGAGCCTTTCATTTATGAACTAAAAGATATTTCCTTGGCTAACTTACACGAATGTACTGGCTGGTACATATATTACGGTCCCATTACTCTGAAGCAAAACCCTAAAATCCGTGAGGGCCTCTGTTGGTCCAATTCTATTAAAAACAAATAATTTAATGACATGAAGAAGGCTAATTTTCTACGCTTAATAACTACTTAGAAAACTATCAGTTTATAAAGATAACGAAGAACAACACTAAATGCCACAGTCTTCTGTTGATTAATAAGTGGTGGAAGTAAAAGGGTTTAAAATGGCAATTTAAAAATTCTTATTCAAGGAGGGCATACGTGCAAACTATTGGGGGGGGGGGCAGGGCCAGATTATTTTTTTATGATAGTTAAGTAACAAATACGGAAATAGTTTCAGTGGTAAAATAAACGGGTTTAAACTAAAAACATTTACTTAGGATCACACTGAATGATGACATATTTTATTTGCCATATCAACTCACGTGTTATAGAGCTCTACATCAGGTATCCACACATCTTCACCACGAACTTCTAGTTCACTTAGTCCGCCAAAGTTTCTTGGAAACCACACTAACCTCTTATCTTCCCAGGTCTAAAGGGAAAGCAGTGCATGGACATTAACATTTAATACTTGTTTCAACTTTTAATATTTATTCAGATTGAAATAATAAAAACAGACCCACCAACGTGTAAAAAGGGTCGATTAAAGTTCATACGATACTTTGAAACAAAAATGGTCAACCCAAACAAAAACGCCCATCAAGTGCGCGCCTATACGAGCACACGGACACGAATCACACACTACGCCACCTGACAACTTTACTCAGGAAAAACTAGTTCTGCACAGTGAATTCGGTAAAGTTCCTTGGTTTAAATTCAACAACAGTCCAGTGTATTACCAAGGGAAAAGAGAAAACGCTTTCTCACTAATCTTACTAATCAATGCACTAAAAGCGAACAGAAAAACCCACAAAGATCTCATCAGGAGCAGTGGCGGATTCAAGGGGAAGAGACAGGGGGAATACGTACCTCGTTTAACCAAGAACACAATGCAACAATTGGAACGACACAAAACCAAGTATTTCATCCAATCCTGTCCCGTACGTATTACGTTAAAATTCCTCGTCGACTCTTTTGTATATTTGTCACCGCCCCCTCTTTCCCTAACGCCAAAGCCTGGTTCCGCCAGTGAAGAGGTCCTTCTGAACTTCACACGATTAACCGTTATATCCAATATTGAGCTTGGATATCATGAACCTGACGGTGCCACTTCATCGATGTCAAGAATACACGCAGAAAACAAGAAAACAAGCAGTTCTGAAACCTATATAACTGAGCCAAAAAATGTATTTTAAAAGCAATTACTGCTAAACCGTGGGAAGGGACGAAAATATACAATTTCGGTGTGTTTTGCTTGAACTGGGTGCTTAGGGTCAGGGGGAAATATTCAAGAATGCAGACCCTTAGCTTATTTTTAACTGGGCTTTTTCTAGTTGCCAAATAAGTGGTAGGCCTACGTTCACAAGAGGGGGGACAAAATCATGAATATGTTTAGACATTTTACTCTCTGTGAAATATCGCACTTTTGCCTAATAATAAGATGGAATCCGAATCAGGTAAGTTTTCATCGTTTTGCCCATTGCTTCAGAAAACCATCAATTCACCTCTCCGATTAAACCAAATATATGACATTGAATACACCCTATCCCCACGTCCAATACCTCTGATATGTCATGGAACATTAAGCCCGTTCCAGCTGTTGCGTGTCTAATGCTTACCTCCAAGGTAAAGGTAATACATACAGGTGAATCGTCTGGTTCTAGCAGGTTGGCAATGAGAAAAATTTCCCGGGGGTGCAAGCTAACTAACTCATATTGTGAGCGTTATGGAGGAGACAGTGAGAAGGCAATTTGGGTTATTGGGCGGTTTTATCATTTAACTTGCACAGAACAATTCAATGTTGACGCCAATACACACAATACGTATAGGTTCTTATTCAGGGTGATCCATGAAGGTTTGTGTAAATGCAACACTAAATCTTACCATCTGCAGCCATGCAGCAAAGGAAATGGATTGATCTTCCGGATCGAACTCTAGGATCTTCCTCAATATCAGATTGAAAGTCACTGGCACTGGCGACGATATATTCACTGCAGGGCGAACATTTTTGTCATAGTCTTTAAACAACCGCTCGTAAATGGTATTTTCACTGTGAAAAAGAGCAAACACCATATTTCAGAAAAATACCGATTTCCAACGGGTAACTGTTTTATCAGGATATAAGAAAAACAATTAAGTGGTTCAAGAAGGCGAAAACATGATAAGATGACATCTATCAAGTTACCCGATGAAAAACAGAACATTAAGCGTACATATTTTGTATGGGTGCTGTACATGAAGGTTTGCTAATTGTATATTAATGAACATATAAAAATTAATTTCAGACACAAAACGGCAATTAATGTGTTATTAAAATTTGCCTCAATTTTTTTCAAATTTAAATAAATAATGTAAAGCAACACGTTTGTTAGAGTGCACGTGGAAGCATTTAAAGCAAACTGTATATCTTCTAAAGCTTGTTACTCTCCGTAACATAGAATGTAGGCCTACGCCTTTCGATCTTCAAAGCTGTTTATTATTGTTATTTTAAAAAACGCTTATTTTTCAATAGTCAATGTAATTGTTTTCACTTGTTCACATTAAATCAGAAAACACCAAAGAAGTCACGATTGAATGTAAAATATGAACCCAGACACTGTTTCTAGTTACATTGGTATAACACAAGAATGGCAAAATGTGTTACCAAATCGCATGAGAACCGTCGTGCATTAATTCAAATAAAACTTACTCTTGGGCTTGGGCTCCAATGGTAAGATAGGCAAGTATGCTACAGAAAAGCAAAGTGTTGCACAGCGCGTTGTTGCCTGCACGCCCCATCTCTCTCGGTGTTCCTGCAGAAGAACCAAGGTTCATGGCAAAAAGCTCCGCACAGCGTGACGTAGCGACGTATTAAGTTTCAGCTGCAGATCGTGATTACTTACTTAGATGTGTTAGTTATCTTTGATCCCTATATTGACACGATTCCCGTGGCAGACTTTTTTAATAAAGGTAACGGCATATAGTCACTGTTAACGAACGAATCACCGAACGTTTTTTTTTTTTTTTTCAAAAGCCCTGTGACCCCGACACCATCCTACCACATATGAACGAAAACTTGACATATGCTAATATGCAGTCAATAATTTCGGCTGGTCTGAAACACTAACCGCCTCGTGTCCGGCTCCCCACGCTACAGCCTGTGTAAAAAAACTTTCCAAAGTTGAACACCACAGGCAAGAAGGAAGTTGTCGAATATTATTTTATCAAGAATAAAATTGGATACTTATATCTCTAGAATGGTAATTTCTTCCAACTAGGTTCCACTTGTTACTTTGATGGGCGCTAGCGTGACGTTAGGTTAGAGACAAAATATATGTTATGCAACAAACAGTGCCATGCAAAATGAATGAATAAACAGATAAAAAGCATTTTTAGTTAAGTTATATTTACAGATAATGCATTCTGCTCAACTGGCTCAAAGCATTGCTAAGAACACATGAGATAGGCTGACTGTTTTTAAAAACTAATGTGGCAAAACTATTTTAAAATGCAGTTGCCAAGATAATTACAAAAAAAATATTTACAAGAAACTCAACTGTAATAAGGCATTGCAAATTACTAGTAGGCCAAATCGATTTAAAATCAAAAGACCACGAATAAAGAATTTCTTTTAAAACAATATTGTATTTCAGCAATTTCTCCGTCATTTTGACCACGTAGCAATTTTTCAAGATGATTGAGAGGCTACTTGAACCTTTTGCCCTAAAGTGACCGCTGAACTATTTCTAAAACCTGTAAATGCCGTTTCAGTGTATGAAAACCGTTGCTAACATATGTGAGTCATTACCATTCCAAACATAATACACAGAAACAGAATTTCCAACTTTGAATTAGGTTTGAGTTATTTCAAGATTTTCACATCACCAACATTAAAATTGTCTTACAGAAATAAACTCTATAACTAACATAGTTTTCATTAGAGTTTTATTTTTTCATCAAATGTACAAAGTCTCTAAGTGTAACAACATATATACCGTTCATTTTCTGTTCCGTGTAAGTTACACGTTCCAAAAGATGAGATGGCAAAGGTAAATACGTTTTATGCGATTTCTTTCAGGTGTGTAATTTCTTAGACTAACGATGTTTATTCTTAGGGAAGTATAATATTGTTCTTCAGCGTTTTCAGGGGTACCCCGCGGTTCAAGGGCAAGACCGAAAATCGGTTTGGTCCTTTAGGTCAATTTTTCCATGAGTCTATCCACATATAAATCAGAGTTGTAGTTTGAACATTTCATTGTCATCTTAGATTTTTACTTTATATAAAGGACTTCTGCGAATAATCTTGCTATCCAGTTATTATTTACAGTGGACCATAATAGTCCAAGAACAATCACAAAATTATGTAGAAAAGTAATAACTTGAGGAAGGATTAAAATGTCCACAAATAAAACATCTATAGAACAGCTATGAAAACAAAACTTCTGAATCACATGTAGGCTCAGAAAAGGTCCAGCGACCTGCTGTCCCAGCACACCTCTTCAGACCAACAACAACAATTTCTGCCAGTGGGTAACTTGTCAACTTGTCAGGTCAGATTACATTTATTTCGTGTCTGCAGAATTAGGGAAAATGAGAAACTGAATAAATTGCTGGAATTGCCCTTCCAAAAACGAGTCGAATCTTGAACCGAACATTCAACTTTTGAGAATTGAGAACAGTATTTCTGAGTCTCGCCTGGCAGACAAATCTTCATTAACCACGGAATTGACTACCTCGACATCTGCTAAAAAACGATAACATAGATTTTTGCCTGGGAGTTTCATTCTAGCCCGGAAATAAGCTAAATATTTGGTATTAGGTTTAGTTCACAACTGTGAGCAAAACATATCGAGTTCCTTTCCCCCAGATTCATTGATTTTAAATAAAGTATATCATACAAGAAGCAAGACAGATGTAACAGCAAAGTCGGTTGCACTAAAAAGACCACAATCAGAGCAGCCCTAGGAAAAAAGTTTCTCTTGTTTGGCAACGGAAAGAAAGGTCTCACGGGCCAACAGACATTTCAGCGAATTTTTTCCGGCATTATGACTTTTTTGTGGCCTTTTTGCCTTTACCTAGATGCCAAATCTCTATAAATAACTTTCGGTAGGTTATAGCACCTTCTAGAAACGAAGATAAACAAGTAGATTTTGATGGTCTCTACATGTTGTAATTACACCGTAAGGATTTGAAGCAAAACTGATCTCGGTAGAGGTCAGCATCAAATTCACTCTTCGTGTCTGGACATCTCGGTAGAGGTCAGCATCAAATTCACTCTTCGTGTCTGGACACAGTATTGAAGGGAGCAAAATATGACCACTTGGGCACGGCTTAAATTGTAAAAGCTACATTTTGTTTTTTGATAGGATAATAAATCCAACTTCTTTATTTGAATGTGATGGAAGTTACCTGACCCCGGAGGGGATTGTTCTAATAAAGGGTATTAGAATGCACAATCGATTCTGTTATCTTCATAATATTTTCTTAATTTCCGTAGTTAAAGAGGAAGCGTTATCGAAAGTTTCTGATTTGCATATTGAGTTTATTTTTGTACCCCTGGGCACAACGTTAACAAGAGCTGTGCACCCACCGAGTAGGTTAAGTTTAAACTAGATGGCAGGGAAATCCCTATTTTTGCTACATGTGTGAAACAAGATCTTCTGTTAATCTTGAGAGAGAGAGAGAGAGACAGAGAGAGTCTTCCCGAGCCCCACAAGCCAATTTTCCCAGGGAAGTCTGAAGGCCCACTGTGTGCTCCTGAAATAGATACTACTTTGGACCAGGGTGCTTTATCTGTTTGCATAAATTTCTCTCCAACTAAAATCAAATTCTGTACATCGAGACATTGAACTCTTTCTGGTATGTTAATTAATCAATGCAACTAATGAAAAACTAATTAACTGACCTTTGCTGAAAAACCCAATTGCTGTTGCTGTTCCATTTGCAGCTGTGTGAACATCCCGCCGCAATCGCTTCATCTCAGCCACCGCATCTTCCCAGCAAACCACTGGTCTTGTAACAGAGGCGTCCTTGACATCTTCTGGTATTTAAAACGTGCGTATAACACCTCTAAGGAACTTAAGTAAAATATCAGCCTTTTAAACCGTTTTCAACACGTCTTGATGTAAAGATCACGCAAGGCAGACGTTCTTCAAACGTTCTCAAACATTTGTATCATATCTGGAAAACTTGGTCGTTTAACACTTGGTGTGACAACAACCGAGGCCAATTGAACTTTTGATTACCAACCGATCATAGATAAAATCTGCTCATGTTTCTGGGAAAATTGATCAGGTCTTTTTGTTCTGGACATCTTATTAAAAACGCAGTTGCAACTCAAAAAAAAGAAAAAAAAAACATGGTAACCCGTCGACCTCTTGAACCCTAAGATAATGGAAAAGCGCCAGTTTAATACACCACATTACAATAATGCTGTTCCACCAATCAATAACACATTTCTCCAAAATATGACATTTTTTATTCCACCATATATATACTCAAAATTTGAAAACTCATCTCCTACTAGTAATCGTTTGCGGATCCAGGATTCTGATAGGGGGTAGGGGGTCACAAAGCAAATATACCATAATATGTAGGGCACGTGAATGGAAAATTGATTGGTTTTGGAAGAGATGAATCATAGCTGAACAGATGGCTAGTAGCATCAACTTACAACATAAAGAAAAACGTGAAGGGTTAGTATGACTGTTTAGGGGGTAACAAAATGAAGCCAATGAGAGATCGGACTTCAGCATAAAATACAGATCTAACATATTTCTCTTGTCTAATATTAATATCATATTAAAAAATTAATGCTATCTCAACTGCCCTTGCATGGCGGCGATGCAAGTTATTGACGCATCTCCATTTTGGCACCACTTGAGATCGGTTTACATATAAGAAACAGGCACTTCGAATGAATTCCTTAATATAATGGTTGCTATTGCTGCCAAGCTAGAGCTAGTGCTACTAGAATCCATAGCTGCCACGTGATGATGTGAGACGCTCCTAAGCTTACGGGTCCAGCGTCTGAAATTGAGAGAAAATATTATGCATTATGACTGCCAATGTTGTGTATATGTCCTAAAGCTATCGATATCAAGTTCTTGAAATAGCAAGCGGTCGGTATACTTAGGAAGAAAAATATACAGAGAGAAAGGTCACAATGTATTTTGTAATAGGTCCAACTCGCAGCCCACTAAATAACGCTTTTAAAATAAGCATGACACCCAAAAACCAATTTTTCGTATCTCATGCAAATGTTTATGTTCAGAATTTATAATTAATCAAAAACTTTCTCGTGTTTTTGTCTTGTATTGCAAACAATATATTTCGTAAATTGCCTTTTGTATCTGCACAAAGTAAAGAAGACAATGTTTTGTTGTAACATATCAGTAATAAACACGGTAATGTATCCTTTTAAAATAATTTTTCTATTATAAAATATTTCATTTCACACCCAAACCTAATACACAGGTGCATTTCACATGCTGAAAAATCCAAAAAGTAAAATTGAATGAATACAGTTGTATTCAATTTTAAAGCATATATGTGTATAGAATAAAAATCCACGACTGATAATTGTCTTTATTCCGGGTCATTTGATTAAAAATTTTATATCGCGTTCCGATATATGTTGTATAGTCATTCAGTTAAGGTAAGTTATAGTTATACATAACGTAAGGAAGTTTTATAAATATTTAAACTGTAACTCGAGGTGCTTTGCGTCATGTTTAATACTATGTAACGTATGTTCCCCAGAAAAATTGTCAGAAAGTTTCATCTTACCCAAGTACTTGGTGCAATAGGAAACGGGGATTTTTGTTGCTGACTGAAAATTTATATTGATTCCATGATAGTTTGGTATTTCTGACACAATATTTGGACCACGAATGGAAATTAGTTTATTTAATGCTTATTTTACTGTCGGTAGGGTGTATTTTCATCGTTTTTTTAAACATTCAGTGACAAGCAAACTCAAGTCGCTCAAAAACAATTAACAAAAACAACTGCTCTATACAGAAGATTATCATAATTTTTACAATGTTATACTTGTAGGAGAACAAAACCAGTGATGAATGAATTTTCAAAGTGAGTAAACCGTTCACAGCTGCGTTTGAGACAGTAACGTACGTTCCTTTTGTGGGGCTAGACGATGAATTGTTTTTTATTATTCATGGTACCAGGAGAGTGAAACTCTGATACAAGTTGTGGGACCTTAAATAATCAAGCATAGTTTGGAATCTATGCACTAAATATTTTAAAGAGCATGCCTATGACCTCATTTGCACTTCTATATTGGGTTTGGGTGTTCAGAGAAAAGCCTATCTTAACAAATGTCTTTAATTCGTATCTCGCCTTACCTGCTGAACGATCCCTGCTTAGCTTGAGTGTGTAGGTTATGTCAGGGATAGTTTTATTAGCGTTACGCACCGTCGTGGCGTTCAGCAATTTCCACTCCATATCAGCGCTATATTCGGTCAGGTCGAGGTCGTCCCCTACCAAGTCCAGCTGGTCGCCGGGATAAACCCAGGACGCGAACTTCAGCTTACACTCGTGAACCTCGTCATTAAGATCTGTGGCGCAGCTAGCTCTGAAATTTGCATCGTCATCATCATCATCATCATCATCATTATAATAGATAAATAGATATAAAAACAGATAAAGAATAAACAAAAAATCGAAAGAAATAATGATTTTAATTAAAATAAATAAATAAATAAATAAATAAGAGAAAAGGTGCCACGATATGCAGTGATAAACTGCAGTTAGACGAGACAATATAGTAATAAACGATAATCTATCTGGATCGGTCTTAGCCGGCTTAATTGTCTGTCACGCCTACCGAATCTGCTAGGGTAAAGATAATTACCACCCTTAACAGCTTTACTAAGCTTGACAGAAATTTTAGTAAGACTCCCCAGGGAGATAGATCGATACAAATATCTGTGGGAATGGTCCCTGAGACTCGAGTTTGGAAACGCCAAATCCGTTTATAAGATCTGTATAAAAATCCTGCATACTCTTCTGACACTGGCTTGCAACAGTGGTCACTTGGATCAGTAATTAAATTATCGATCGTCCCAGCAGTAGGGTAGTAAGCACTGATATGGTACTCTTTACCGGACGACCTTCTAGCTGTTCTAACAGTTACAAAACCTGTTTTCTAACAGCTGGAGGGGCCTCTGTTAAAGTGTACTGATACCGAAAGAAAAAAATCACTTACGTGTATTTCTTAGACGGAACATATATAACCTCGCCATTGTTGGCCAGTCGAACATTTGCATTGGTCGTGATATCTTCCGTAGGTGCAGCTCTGAGGTTTAAAAGAAATAAAAAAAAAACAAATTTGGAAGGTCATTTTAAGTATAAAGATGAAATATGTGTATCATTACATCACGATAATCTTGACAGGTGGGGAAAAGACATCAAACAACGCCGCCATGCTGTTACGGAGTATACTCATCAGCGGCAAACACTAGGAAACATCTACAGCAACGGAATGTTCTCTTGATTAAATGGCGAAAAGCTAACATACGTCTTGCTTATGGAGAAACGGTGCCAAGTTAAGTATCACTCACGCGTTCATCAGCTGAATATCCGGCACCCATATTTGAGAGGCCGCCACGGCAATCCTGCTCACGTCATTGAAAGAGGCTGGAGTCCATTGAAGATTGTCAGCTTTCCACATCTGAAATGAAAAAAGATACTTCGGCTCAATTAGCAATTTGATAAATTAGATTTTAGCTAGAGGTATGTGAGTATCCTGACTGAGATGACATAATGAATTGTGTTGATGCTAAAATTGCACTGTTCAATTCTTGATATAACCAAGCAGTTGATACAAAGCCTTGACATAACTAGTTTTTTTTTCTGTCAATTAGTAAAATGGCGGATTTTATAAACCACACCTGAAATGAGGCCTGCGATAGCTGAAAATGACCCAAATTGTACCATATTTTCATTTTTCGCATGGTGAGAAGTGGAGAAATTCTCTTTATGTACATGCAATTAGTGTTTGCAGTTTATAGAGTTCTCCAATATATTATGAACACATCAATTTATACAAAAAAAGGGAAAAAATCAACTACCATTGTTTGCCATGCTACAAAGGAAATGTACTGTCTTTTCACGTCGAAATCCAGGATCTTTATCAGTTTTAAACTCAGTGTAACTTGAAGTGGAGCCTCCGGGTTTTCCGATGGGATGACACCCTTAGAATAACCTCGGGACAGGAACAGCGAGACTTTGAGTCTTGCCTCACTGAAACATAGAACAATGGAGCTATGAAATATAGTAGGTCCTATACTTTATTCCCCATGGTGGTCAACGGTTCGTGTGGTTTTTCCATCGACTTCTCAGCATTAAATGCCAACAGAAAGAGCAAAACAACAATACGTTGATTTATAGGTGGTGACCAGCCTTGGAATTTTTTCTTAAGCCGTGCATTACGATACATATATATTTAGTAGATCTAAAAACATTGCGAGAAAGCAATATATCTGATACTACTTGTGTGTGTATATAACTGATTACTGACTGATATTACCCAATGATAGCACACTAGCTCGAAAAGGTTATTGCACATGATCTCCCGAGATCGATTAGATTAAGGCGTACGGTATCGTCTACTTTCTGGACAAAATATGCTCTTGTTTCATCAAAACCTTGCTGTTTAAGAATGTTCAAAAAGTGATGCAGCTCCTCTGTGAAAGAATAAATACTCACTCTGCTCCTTGAGCAAGGACGAGCGCCCATACTGTCATGCAATGGATAAAGAGCAGATTTAGCAGCATAGTGGTTCCCCAGGTCGCCATCTTGCGAGATCAATTCTACGCTAATGAGAAAGGGGCGGTATACGCATGGCATGCAATTTATGGGTTGAGTTCGGAATATATATATATATTGGTTGTGGAATTTGGAAACACATTTGGAAAGGATGCTAAGCTACAAGTTGAATATCAGGACATTATTTTCAATGCAGTGAGGTTTTGTAATATGCGTTAAACTAGGTTTATTTACACTGGCCGAGTATTTGTGAAATGCGCCGTTTCCGTTCTTTCTTTCTTTCTTTTTTTTTAGAGATTGATTTACACTCTTCCAGCTGTTTTTTTATTATAAACAGAAGATAATAAGGTTTTGCTGTTGCCTCTTGTAGAAGCTGTTTAGGCATCTTAGAAGGTCTATATCATGCTTACACCTTTATTCAAAATAAACAATACCTTTACCCTTCACTTGCTTGTTAGGGTAGACTATTTTATATATTGGGCAGAAAAGATGTTATTTTTATCAACTTAGAAACTTTGGTCTCGACTACGCAAGCTGTAAAATGTTCTCTGTACTTTGCCAACACAACTCGAAATGAAAATGAGAATGAGACCAATCAGCGCTCATTATCGTTTCTCCTCTCTCTTTCTCTCTCTCTCTCTCTCTCTATGTATGTATGTATGTATGTATGTATAATAAGAAAATGGACCTTAGGTTTACATTTAACATGACATACATCGTGTTTTTGCATGGTCAAATAAAATGTACTACGTGTTTGGTCTCTGCAAACTGCTGATGCAATTTGGTTAGTCTAGTTGTTATTTAACCAAACATTATTAAATAAGTTCATTTTATCAGGGAAAATACAGACGTCGACCAACAATTTCAGAGGGTTTAGCAGGCCTTGGTTGAGCATTACATTTGCAATATTCCTTTTATTAAATCAGTCCCTCTACAGCGTCAAACTATTACTCTCGATATATGAAGTATAATGAAAAAAAAATCATATAAACTGTCGCTTATTGACCTAACGTGGATAACTGAATGCACTACGCAGAACTTTTTATTGCGTAAGATGTACGACGATTATCATTACTAGGCTTTCCTTTATATTCCAACTGCTAGGGTATAAACCTTGTCGTCAACCATTTTACCCACGCGTCTATTATCGTCAAGTAATGACTTTCATAAAAACCACTGCAGTATTTAGTGTATTTCTAGAAGAGAAGATTTATAGCAGTGTTGAATACACGCCTATAAACGAGCGAGACCCACCTTACAATACAAAGCTTTGCTAACCACATTAGAGCAGTGATTTTCATTATGTTACTGTCAATATTTTCCTCGAGTATTTAAGAAATAGACTCTTTAGTTTTTTCAGCCAAGTAATCTTTTTGGCTGTGGCAAAAAAGTTATTATTTTTCGTCTTTGACACGAAGATTGAGAGTATACTGGACATCGACATAAGGTTCCGGGCAACAGGCATAGTACTTTACTACCCGCGTTGCGTTGGCGCTGATCAGGTCCAGGAAGTGACTTTCCACGTAGTCAGTAGTGTCCACGTAAGGGAAGGTTTGGTTTTTGTCCATGTCGTCCAGCACAAGGTCAAGCTCATCGCCACTGTATATCCAGGACCCGAATTTTAGATTGCATTGGTGGACAGTGGAGGAAGATGCAGCATCACAAATAGCACTTAAATTGGAAGAAGAAATGTTTGGCTTAATATCTGCCCGAGCTTATCAAACTAATAAAATAGCCATAGACTTGAAGTGTAAAACACAATAAGGCACCAATTATTATGACTGTACATTATCATGAGAAACTAACTTCATGAAATTCTGTCAAAATGAATTTTGAGATTTATACTGTAGGGCCTATACATATATTAGTAGAATCAATCTATACTACAAAATGTTCCATTAAATTCCACTTGCTACAGTTCTGAACTACTATTCTCAATACCTGTATATTTTGCTGGACTTGTAAACCACGTGTCCATCATGTGAAACCGTGGCAAGAGCATTCACTACATCTCTTGTTGGAGCCATTCTAAAAAAGAAATCGGGGATCACAGATTCGATGGCAGATTTATTTTGCAAGTAAAAATAAAAAACAAAATAAACAGAACTTGCCATGATTCAAACGTCAGAAGATAGAAAATGTGATTTTCAAGCTATGAATTCCGAGGCACGGAATAAAAAACCTAGCTATTTGGAGTTTTTGTGGGCCATGAAAAGAGAGGATATAAAAAGTGATAGCATCATGTCAGATGAAGTATAAGCTGATATACATCTTCATTTGTCTGAATTATTGTTAACATTTCAAATAAAAGAATGCTCGCGAAACAATAATAAATGAAAATAAAAAGAGATGTGCTTTCGTGCTACTACAGTATGACATAAATTGTACTATAACTGTCTTTCACAAAGCCTACAAATGTCAAACACATCTTAAAATATAATCTTTTACCATTCAAAGGGCAAAACGAATCCTCCAAGATACCTCCTGTCGTTCTTTATACTCCTATAAACTTACAGAGAAAATCATTGGGAGGAAAATGAATTACTGTAGCAAGCACTCTGTGCAAGATCTATGTGTCTCACATAGATCAGGGAATTATATCGGATATAATTCCCTGCATAGATGCAGCATCAAACACTCACGCGTTGTACAGTACGATGTCTGGTAACCATAACTTGTCTGCGTTCACATAAATTGTATCGGCATTTTTGTAAGATGGTGGATACCACTGTAATCTGTAGTCAATCCAGGTCTGAATAAATAAATAAATTGATTGATAAATAAATGCAGTCAATAAGAATAACAGCAGCATTTTGAATTCCATGCACTGTATAATCTAAGGACATAGGCTACTGCATACTTGTGAGCCTCATGAAATAATGAGGAAAAACTTTAGCCCCAAGACTCATCAAACTTTGGTGTGAACTATATGAGCCCTATCTGTTTGAAAAGCCAGCAATACACTAGATTCAACTGGTTCTATATATAAATTTATTGATTGCTTGGATTGGTCTTGGGAAATAATTAAAAGAATTGCTTTAGTTTAAAAGAAACATACCAATTTTAACAACGCGTTTATTTTAAGTGCCCCCTTCTTAGGATCAAAATCGATGCTGCGGAGACCCAGACTTAGTGTAACCTCAGCCGGCTCTGTTGCAGTCTTTGAGGGACGGACATCCTTGAAGTAGTCTTGAAGTAAATCTGCATAAAGGGAAGTTATACTGAAAAGAAAGGAAAAATTATAAAACCTGTATATGCCCGTGAAAGTGTGATTTTCCGAGCAGTAAACGAGTCAAACAAACAAAATAGTTACTGTCATATGAGAAATCTTAGGTGGTGGAAGAGAAAGATGCCGTTACAAGTCTGCTATTGGAAAAGAGATTTCATTCCTAGCCTGTCAAAAAATGAAGAAATTATCAAAAAGGCAATTGGCATTTCCCTAACACATTACACGTACTCGGTACCTCATAGTAACGTTCAAGTATTTGAACTTCGCATTGTATATACACTGCAGTATGTAGCTTGGTTTGTGAATAAGTGAAGGATTTTGAAGCCAACTCCAGACTTGCACACGGACATTGCGTTCCATGCGTTTATATCGAGCCACATAAAACAAACTACTAGTGAACTATAGAGTAAAACTACTTACTCTCCACCTTGCACTACTACTGCCGCAACTGCACTCCAGGAGACGAAACACCACAGCCATGCCGCCATTTTGAAGCAATATCCATATACTGTATTCAGGGATCAGATGGTTGTTTATTTTACAGTTTGACTAACGAAATTATTAATCAAATTAAAACAAAAGACAGACGAATTTTCAGTTCTTGCAGTGGACGTTATTTTAATTAACACTGCATACTTATTAATTACCTATTCATAACGCAATATGAATTTGCCATTTTGATACGGCCCCTACTGGAAACGAAAACACCTGTTTATTTTTCGTCTGCAGACCTACTAACCGGCTATTAACAACACCCCGATCCGACGCTACCTCTGAAACCGCCTTGCGCTCATTAGATCTTGAACCTTTAGGGAGTTAAGAATAATGATATGATATTTTGAAAGCAGACTGAAACTGTTTTTGCCAGCTCTTTAGACACGCCTTTTATTAGCATTATAAGCTCAATCTTAATTGGCGACATGGTAGGAAGCCTAAACCATACATTTTGCTTCGACTGGTTTTCTTGGTGTGTTCAGTGAATATATATAGATAGATAGATAAAATTAAAACTGGCAGATTCGGCTTTGTATTAAAGAGGGGAAGAACTCATGTGTAGGCGTGAGCATAACACGGAAATTAAAATAAATGGTGTTATAACAACTAAACGACGTTTGCTCTTCAGAATATCCTAAATATCCCATGCAAAATGTTTTGTACTGCTGTACGCTACCTGCTAGAGAATACGATAAAGGAACTCCACAGTAAAGTTAACAATGGGTTTATTCTACAACATGAACTAAGGTTCAGTTCAGTTCAATCCCACTCGGACTTGCAGGCTATTAACTGTACTTGTTGAACGAAAAGCGCTTTCTCTGAGAAATCTAAAAGTGCATCCATCCATGAACCCAATACTACCAGTATTTTCGTTAAACCAAAACGATACAACTTGGCTTACTTTCTTTCCTTGAGAACTACCTTTCAAGAGAACTCCTGTTGACAGATCCCAAGGCAGCAACACGTTTTTCGCACTCAGTAATTGAAGTTTCGGCCTTTTTTTTATACAGACACCTTTATTTGTATCCTCGACCCGAGTCAATCATCAACTATAGACAGGTAAAAAGAGGAAAAAGAGGGAAAACCTTAACAACTGACACGACCTAGGATAGAAGTGATGCCGTCTACTTGTTTTTATATCCAGAATACCGGATATAAGGCCTATAATTGTGTTTTGCAGGGCTTTAACCAAGGCATGAGCCGAAAGCTCTCGCACATTGTTATTTTTGTGCCTTCTGATACCACAGGGATCTCTAGAAAAGTTTACAAAATTGAAGAATGCTAGCTAGCGGACCCCGTGTTCAGGAAGTATTATTTCTGTTTAACGGAAAATAGTCATAAGGAAAGCTTGGGGTTATTACATGAGCATAAAACACCAGACCTACCAATATCTTTTATTGTATGGTTGGTCACTCAGTGTTGAAAAGCTTTACATTCGTAGGTTGTGCTAGAGAAGCACATTCTGATGTTCACGCAGGATAATTGGTAATGGTGGATGTGGTAGCTGTGACAAGGATCACCTAACACATTAGCGCAGGCGGCTGCAACCTACTCGGTATCAATTTATTGTCTGAAAGATATGAAATAAGGAGTAGCACACAATGCTTTAGTTTACCTAGTATCCCCAAGCATTTGGATCGAGTATCATGCATCTCACTGAAGACGAAGAGTCGCGTATACAATGAAAAACATGAAATATTCAAGTCTAATGGCTATTATTTGTGTGTATTTGGGATTCAGTTTCACTACACTGGGTCCAAATTAAGGTTTCAATCATCATCTAAAGCCAATATTGGTGAACAAAAATGCCAATAGAGGGCGCTCTTCTGAAATTGACAAGTTGCAGTCTAGGAGCTATCGAGCTGGGCGCATCTTGACAAGGTCAGAGGGTATCTCGAGCGCCCGCATCATTCGGGCAGCGACTTAGGTTGATGTGTTGAGGAATCTTGTGGCTATCAAAGGAATTAACATTTATTGAAAACACGAAATATAATTGTAAGTTAGCGGATGTGATGCAGAAAAGAACTGCAATGAACTGGCGGCGCCCAGTACCCCGCATCGCAGTGATGTTTACAGTAGTAGGTAAGTTGCATTATCAGATTGTTTTGAAGTTGCGACGTATTATTACTTACCGTCTTTTAGTTTCACTGAAATATGCCTTTTAATGAATGATTGTTGTTAGCTCAATGATGTACCACTGGTTACATTATCATACAGTATGCTGTTATGGGGATTGTAATAATTCACTCCAAAAATTTGACATCTTGCTAGATCTATGTCGTCTGGAGAGGAACCGGCACTTTTGTCTGACTGTCAGTAACGTTAGTAACATGTTGAACTTGTGCGCAGGTAGTATTTAAGGATGTTACCGAAGTGAAAAAAAAGCTGACTGAAACGAAATTCACTTTTTTGATGAATTAAATCGCATGAAATAATGTATTTTGCTGTTGTAGATAAGTTGCAACACAGTAAGGTTTTAGTTATAACACAAAATGTATTCTATTGCATGCGACATGGATGTCTCAACTTGTCCCACATGTTCATTGATTTGAGAACTTAAAGGTACAAAGATCTGTGAATAAGTTGGTGATCACATTGTGCACTAGAATATGTGGTCTCCTGGTCTGTTCTGTGGCTTCATACACAGTGGATGTCAGTGTGTCTAATGTTAACCCAAAACGAAAAGAAAACATTCACTTGCCGTGAAGGATTTGCATTACCTCTGAATAAGTTAAGCGCCTGGGGTTAAATCAAGCACAGACTAGACTGTGTTCAAATATGAAAAATAATATCACTGAAGTAATACAGAGGTAGGAATCTGTGCCTTAGAAATTTAAAGAACGTTTGAACTTTTCAACAATGCCTGATTAGTGTGCTTGACCTAACACATGGATATTTCATTGGATTGGGATTGTGCTTATCTTAAGTGGAAATTATTGAAAACATTGTATACTTCATTAGGTTGTGTGATTGGGAAGATTAATCTAATCAATGATATCACACTTGGCTTTAGATGTGGCTACATTGTATAAGATTGCTAAGGTAAAAGTAATCAGCACAGCTTACCAGTTTTAAATACACGATAATTGGTGATTTAATTTATTACAGATGTATTTCTTTCAATGAAGTTTCACACTATGGAAAGTTTGAGTAAACGTATACTCCCTAGGTGAATGTTTTAATTATTTGTAATTATTGTGTTCATATCATTGGTTAAGTGTTGTGAAGTGCCTGTCCTAGCTAAGGTTTTTGGACAGTCTGATTGGATTCTGGATTTGTTATAGATTAGTCTAGATTTTTGACATTGTTTGAGTTAGCAGTTCTAAGCTGTCAGTCAATATTGGCTCGGAATAAAGGTAGAAGGAGAGAAAGGAGATTAATACCACAGGCCTATAAGCCAGTTAATTGCCTGCCAGTTTCTTTTTAGATAAAAGAACAGACCTTTCTTTATTTTTCTTCAACCCCAGAACTTCACGGTGTACTTTCTCTGGTGTGTTTATTTGAATTGACAGTTCTTGTCATGATGGTGTAATGAAAACCATGTGCATGGCCAATGTAGGTTTTTGTGAGGAAAATTACCTTACAAGCAGAGGAATTCTAATGCCTGTTAAATTTATTTTTAACCAATACACAGTGTCAGGACACCTGGTGGGACAGAGGACAAAGTCATCTTATTGACTAAACCATTACTGAAAAATAATACAGTTGTAGTAGACAATAAAGTAAGAATAGAATATGCATAATCTGCATATTACAATACACAACAGAATGTAAGGCTGATGATGTATGATGGTTCAATTCTTATTTAAATTTCTTGAAAAATCATTGGGGGATCAGGATCATTATTTATCATTTATTTTTTAATAGGGATACATGTAGTCAGGGAAGAGGATCAGAATGAAAATATAGCCAAGTCGGGGAGATGAAAACTTGTGTTACAATTTAGTTGTCCAAAATAAGTACATGAAAAAAGTACATAAAAGTCTGTATACATGTCCATATATTGTTTTTGGTGTTTGTGCCATGTAACTGATCTCAGGTGCTTCCTTTTCCATGAATATTATTGAAATTTCAGGACTCTTCAACTCTGGTGTGAAATCAAAAACAGCTTGTTCCAAATATTTTCTCTTTATGTTGAGAGAATTTCACATCAATTCACTCCGTGGCTCTATTTGCAGTTTTCATTTAATTTAGAAACCTTCCAAATGCAAAATAATTTCATTGATTCAATTTTGGGATTTCAAAAAAGCATCCACTGTGTCAAGAATATTGATTTGAGGTTTTTGCTGAAAAAAATCAACACCGAAGAGGACAGAATAAAAAAAAAAATTGAGTAAAAATTCTTCTGGCATTTAAGATGCAACTCTTCAGTTGGTAGATGAAAAAACGTACTTCTAATCTATTTTTATTTCCTCTAGTGGAAATTGTGTACAATGAACTGTGTATGTTACACGAGGTGCAGAAAGATGAGTGTGACAGTGAGTGAAAAGTTTATGTGAACTTGTGAGTTGCAGCAGTCTAATGTATGGGAGCAGGCTCCTTTGTACTCCTATCCCTGTGGTATCACAAGATCTAGGGATTTGTAACTATACCTGCCATTTCTTATTACAGATCAGTCAGAGAAATAACACAAACTTCTCTAATTCTTTTCTGCATTTCTAGAGCTTTGATTTTTTTCTTGCTTTTAAATCACACAATGGAATGAAAATTGGAAATTTTACACCCCTCCTCATCTCCCCTTTATCTTTGCTTGATAATCTGGCAAGGGATATAGTGTGCATGGTTTTGGGGGCTTAGAGAGCCAAGGAGTTTATTTTTTTGTGAATGGTGTCAAGACTTAACTGGTTGGTGACCCAGCCTCAAGGTTGACTCAGGTTTGTGGCTGACAGGGCAGACATTATTAACCCTTGCAGGGTCCATTTCAAAGGATTGGCAAGTTTCCATAATACTCCCATTCCCGTTTCCAATTTGGGGAGGTGATTGCAAGTTTTCCCTTCCATTTCTACATAGTATTACTGGGCTTGTGCTAAAATTATTTTAGATTAACCAAACAGTTACTTTTTTTCATCAATGAATGGCAGTCAAAAAGAATATTATTCGTGTAAAAAATCCTTTAACAAAGTAGATATATTTTAGCCAGTAGCTAAAAATTAACATGCCAATGTGAGTTTAGGTATGAGACCCTGGTCCTGCATATTGCAATGTATAGATCTATACCCACGCAGCCTTAGTAGATGTATGGAAGCATTGATTAGTTAAGTATCCCTTTAATAGAGTTAAAAGAAGGGTTTCACAGTTACCTTACAGAGCTGTTGTTATCGACCAAGTAATGGATGACCACTGCTAGGTGGTCAAAGCAAACCCCCCTAAGTATTATTACTGCACATTTCACTGGCCACCCCAGCGTATTTAGTGTTGTTCTTGTGAGGTGATTCATATGTATATTTAATTATACAGTTTGTGGATTACTTGCTTTTGTACAGAAGAAGGCACTTAGTAGGAGTTAGTTCTCATTGTTTGTGCTTTTATTTGTTATATTTAGTTTAAGACCAAATTGGTCGAAGGACTTAAGTCAGGATTTAGTCTTCATCTGCTGTTAATGTATTTACATTTATATATCTTATGCCTTTCGACGGAAAGATTTGCATAAGTTGACTGTATTGTGTTGGTTGTAAGCAGCTTGCACCTTAATGAATATATTGTTGACCTTTCCTATAGAATATAAAACAAAGTAAACACTTGGGACATAGACTCTCACCTTCCACAAGCTGTGACTGGAACAAAGGCTGGTAGGATAATCAGTTAGTGAGTCATTAGAGACAGACACTTCTCATTCTAGCACCTGAGAATGGGAGAAAAATATCGAACTCTACTAAATTGATATCTAGCGTGTCTCACTTCCACTTCCCCTGGTTTGATTGGTTAGAAGTGTACCACCATTGGTCGTTGAGGGAATTGCTGATGGTTCAATCCATCAGGCTGGGTGGATTTGAAATAAAGGATGTGAAACAGTAGTAACAGGGGCTTAACTATGATTGTAGCTCTTTTATTTCATAGGTACACTCTGACTAAAAGCTATTAGCAGCTCAAACCAGACAGTGCTTTTTTTCCTCCTTTTTTCTTTTTTGGGTTTATTCAAACTAGGGAAACTAGACCCTGTATCAGTACTTAACATGAAGGTGTGTTTGACAATAGGGGAAAACACTAAGTATCTGTAAACAGCATGCACAGTTTCAGGCAGTGGCCACCCATTTGAACTAATTCATTCCCCTCCACTTCTATTGTGGTCCAACCTGGTGTATTTGGCCCACACTATTGTGGTAAAGGTGTATAAAAGGGCACACCTTTGACCAAGCCTTTCTAAGGAAATAGCCCAAAGGGGCAAAAGGTGTTTTTCAGTTCTACAGGATATGCATTCACCCAAGAGTCATTAATTCTAAGCATTGCCTATTATTTCACCCAGTTTGATCAACCTGAAAAGAACAATAGTTTTGAGAAGTCTTGTTTTGTGTATGTGTGGCAGCTTAATTGTTACTGTTAGCGCCTTGAGATGATATCCAGATTTAACAAGATTAAAGTCACCAACGCTGAAGATTTTGGTCTTTAACTCAGTGCTTTTTATTTTATTGAAGTGTGATCAGGTGGATCCAGGGCCCCAATATGAAGTCTGATATTTCAGCCATGTATGGACTACATGTTTCCATGGGATAACATATGGTATCTGCCACAGGGGATCTTTACTATAAAAAAATTGGGGAAAATCTGACAACAAATTTGATGGTTCTATGTTTGACAGCTCAGTAGGTTTTTGCTCCAGAACAGACAGGTGTTTATACCCGCACTGCTATGAGAAAACAATAGCGCAGACGTGTGCTCTGTCATTAACATGTACAATTCCATCTCCCCCTAGGGTTACATGGAAATTGTGGCCTTTATGTCACCATTTCCGCAGAGCTTCAATTCTGTAGATAAAGAAAACATATCTTTTCTTCATCAGGTTGCTGCTCTTGGTGTTTGATGGTTGTTGTGCAATGGTTAGACTTTCCCAAGGCAAAACACTGTTTATCTTGTCGCACCTTTAAGTACCAGTCCTTGTTCTATGGTCATTATTTCCAATAAAATCAGTAGTCTTAATTTCTTCATTTGATTAACCCTTAGAGCAGTAAGGCAGATTTTCTTTATTCCACCTTTCTATGGTCCATTTGGCCCTGGTGTTAATGACATAACAGACTTTCCAGTGACAGAAGGAACATTGGCTGTCTAGACAAGCTTTGATTTTTAGTTCATGTAATCCCTGCTGTTTGCTCCCAGAACGCTGAAGGCAGTGTATTTTGGACAGTTCTCAGTAAACAACTTGGTAACATTAGAATGGACTTGGATATCAGTATAATCAGTATTTTTAAGCTCTTCAGATATAAATATATATTTTTATATGTGTGGAATTTTGAGAATTTGCTTATTCTTGCTTGAAGCTTTTATCAAATTTCCTATTTTCAGGTGATGTTTATACCAATGGATTAACAAATAAACCATGGATTTTGACTTTGAGGGCAGTGTTTCATTTGTAAAATTAGTATGTTTACTAAGAAGCAGTGGTCATATTAACTTTTGCTGTCACCCGCATACCTCCCTTTAGAGTATTTTTTATCTTAACCTAAAGTAAACAAAATTCCCACTCCTATGAAATTTAACTTTCACTTCTTTGCTGACAAGTGATCTAAAAGTTTTCAAGATTAAGGAGATTGGTTAAAGTTTGGTGTTTTCTTTAAATTTCCAAACAGTTGACATGGTACAGACGTGAAGCAGTGCAGTGACAAACTTAAAGGAAAAAAACATTTTGATCTCACATAATAATGGCTTATCATAATCAGTTTGCCTTAACATCTTTGCTCTTTCCAGGCATCATAATTGGCAGTTACTAAAGAATTACAGGGTTTTTTCCCCTTGTGGTCTCTTGAAAAATTTGACCTCATAATTGCAAAGACATTTAAGTTTTAAATAGCAACTTGTAGAAAAAAGGAAGAATTGTGTGCAGTGAGTGAAAAACAATATAACATTTTAGTTTGGTAAAGAATCCAAGTGAAGGCATTAACTGCACTACCTTATGTCTTAAAAAGAATCACTTTATCCCCTCATATTATTTCAATTCATTTTTATGGGCACCAGTCATTTTGAATCTAACCAAATAGCCTCATTGCTTGAGCAAGTCCAACATGAATTTTACAAAAGGGGGTGAGGCTGATTCACATAGAAACAGGTCCAAAATAAGTCTAAATTTTAGTCGACATTGAGCCAAGATAAAACAGTAATTGTCCAATTGAATAAGAAAGACATGGATAATGTTACAGACCAATACAATGCTCAGTTTCAGTGGACCACTATGTATTTATCTTGAACTGAAGTAGATCAAATTTTTGGTATAAAAGTGAAGACCCATTTTAACTGAAAGTTTTTTCTTGTGAAAGCAGTCCCAGATAGTGGATAGGGAACACACAGTGGCAAGGTTCCTCATCAATGTAGTGGGTAGACTACGTCAGCCTAGTGTGACCCCACCTAAAGGTGTGAGAATTTCACAGCCTGTCAGCTCCTGTCAGACACACAGACAGACAGGAGCACACTATCACCCCATTCTCATAGATTAGATCGACCTACATTGGATCGACCTAACTCCCTGGGGGTTCACGCTAAATAGCTGTCAGCCGGGCGGACACGAAAGTTAATTACCCCTTATAGCTTGTAGTAGGCGGGGACGGACACTTAAGGCGGATTATCTGACAGTAATCTAGTGAGACTCCCCGCGGTGATAGATCGATCTAAAAGTTGTGAGAACAGAGCCTAAATTGATGTGCCATGAAAGATAGCTTAAACTACATCAAAAACAGAGTTTGTATGTAAGGGAAGGGTGTATTGTCGGAGGGAAAGATGGAGATGGTACTGCCAGGGTTATTGTTGCTGATTATATGAAAAAAAAATGTTTTTGAAAACAACAACATCTAACAGTGTCAGTACTATTCTGGTTCTTCAGTATATATATTTGTTAAATAATGTAGCATTTCATTGTTATACCAGAGTTAATAAAATTATGAAATGCTTTGTGTAACTTTAACATTATTGGCATGTTAAATGTAACTCTCAATGAAGTATTAGCAGAAGTAGCATACTATTTTCTTTGTGAAAAGAGTTTGCAGGAGTTTGAAAGAAGGATTTATGTTGCTGCAACTTTGTTCAAAAGATATTCAGATTCTTGCAGATTTACAGCAAATTTGCAAGAAGCCCCTCATTTGCATAAAATTTTTCTTCAGATTAGCAAGTATGGATCGATAATTTGGAGCGAGTTTGCAAGAAATTTTGAAAAAACTAAAGCATTTTGCAAGAAATTTGTTTGGAACTAAGAATTATTATGATGACATAACTTTTTAATAAAGCCCTATGATAATACTTTTTGCTAGTGTAATAAATGATGTAGACAACAATTAGGTAGTCTTTTTGTTAGATATTAATGTATATATGTATATTCTTTAACTTTTATTCAAGTATTGCCCAATTATGATAATTACCCTTTCACAAATGACATGCTGTTTTTACAGCCAATATTTTTAGCTCATCACCAGTTGACTTATATGTTCCACTAATATATCTAAATGAGTATGCATGCCCGCATGTTTTGTAGTAGATGTGTAGCCTAGAGGAAGGAAATGCCTACTGCAGTGGCTATTGACCGAGGCCAGTTATTTATTGCTTCCTATGGTGGCAGAAGTAGGGGCTTCTCTTTTTCTTCTTGACAACTTTTTCTTCTCCATTGCCACCCTGTGTGTCATAGCATTAAGAATGCATCTTTAATATGGAAGCTTTTAATGTATAGCAGGACTGTTAAGAACAACACTAGGCTCTCAGGGCACTAGGCTCTGTCCCAAGATGTACAAGCTTAAAGGAGGTGAATCCCTCTCTCATCTCTGCAATGTTTATCTCTATTGCCAGGTAATCAGATGGCATCTTTCACATCCACTTGAACATGTTGACGTCTCAAGTGGTCTTTCTTCATCTGTAGAAGAAGACCTAGACTGCCTTTGCCTTACATGGACCACTTCATTTTGACTTTACCATGTGTGTGTTTCATTTGCTTGATTTTGTTTTGAGAAACCAGAAACCAGAAACCCAAGTGATCATGTGATCTATTAGTATTATGTCAACAAAGGAACATGTAAGTCAAGAACTTATTCAGATTAAAGCTCCTTAAATTTATTTTTTATACTGACACCATATTGCTGTCGGATTCCTATTTGTTGCTAAATTGCCAGGATATTGTAGAAAAAAGGCTCTGTCCACTGTAACTTTACCAATTCTTCTGGCTGACCTGCCTCTTTGAAGACAGTTGACCTGTACTTTTGACTTCAAAAACTAACCTAGTGTCCTGCAATACTTTTTCTATGTGGCTGAGATTTGAATTAAGATGACAGAAACCATCACTGGCAGTCCACAAGTGCATGGAGAGGTTTGGTGGCTTTTTTGATAATGGACAGCGAGGTCCACTGTGGCCCTGGTAGTGACCTGTAAGAGTGGTCAGTGATCTGAAACTGTCAGTGGACATGGTCAGATGGGTTCGGTCAAGAGAAAAGAATGCTCCGATGCTGGATGGAATGTTGGCTGTGAATGGCGTTAACACTGTAAAAAAAGGAAATAAAACCGATCTTCAGTGACTTTTTGAATTGTAAGATACAATTTTTAGGCAGTTGATATCCAAAGACAAGGATTTTATGATGTGTGGTTTTGGAAGCAAATAGGAGTTGTTCATGCTAGAGATGGACATATTACCTATTTGACTTTTAGAATTAAAAAAACATTTATGTGGCCAATATATAGAAAACATTTTTATCAAATAATATTTTCTTCTATAAAATTTCTTGAAGAACAAAGGTATTTTTTTTTTTTTGGAAAGTCTGATCAGTAATTATGCATAATAAACAGCATAGTGTAATACATTTTGAAGTGGATCGATCTTCTGAGAGAATGTACAAATTTCTAATCCTGAGGTGGTAGTACATTGCCTTAGTGACCAATCAGGTAGCCAGTACCACCAGGTGGCCAGCCAACCTCAGGTAACAGGTGCACGCCCCATTTCTCTTACATCAGTTCATTTCGGCAAATTAGGAAAGGGGCTATTCTCATACAACTGTATGTTATTGCTATGTGCCATTTCTGCATAAATCCTGTGTTTTGACCAGCCATGTACAAACTGACCACATACTCTCCCTGTTGTTTTGCTGACATTTGCCCCTTGGACAGGTGAGGCTAGTCAGTTTAGCCAGTTTTAAACAGGTGGAGAAAATTGATCCAGGTGTAAAAATGAAGGAAAGGGAAAAGAAAAGTTATTGGTGAAATAATGATGGATTGAAGACATTTAGGCTGGGCTTGGTTTTTATTTGAAAAATAAAGAAGCAAAGGGTGATTTAGTAGTGGCATGATTGATAACTGAAATGATAGAAGAAAAATTATTTCAACAAAAAGCATTTAATCAGCAAAATTGAAATATCACCCATCGACACCATCATCTTTTCTACAGAAGAACGAAAATTGATCCAATAACAGGAAGTCCACTGGAAAAATATGATGGCAGGTAAATTGAATAAAAATGTAAGATTGAATTATGAAGAACTAGGTGCAAAACTCGGATGACATCTTAGGAGAAAATGAATACGGAGTGATATTTGATTTCTCTTTGTGTTTAACTTGCTGCATGACAAGGCCCTCTTTCATTTCAGATTATGTAGTCAAATTATCCAACTGATACTCTTCGTGTGACATTTTATCCGTGGCGTGTTTCTTAATGAAAGAACTTATACACGTGTATACCTTGGTATTGAGCTACTTTGTAAGTTGGAGTGAGTTGAGATTCAGCACATATGAATGACTGGCCTACCTGTCAAACTGTTAAAGAGATACTATAAAACTTACAGGATCTAGAAGTAGCTCTCTAAAAATAACAGGCATGGAATGCAGATGGTGTACCTGTAACTAGATTATGGGTTATATTGGAGACGGCCATCATACATAGGCCTATGATGTTTTTCCTGTATGTACGCCTGAATGCATCTCCTTCAAACACTTCATATTACTTCAAAGAAATGAGTTTATTTTCAATTTGCAGAACAAATATTACCCTAACTGGTATGTCAATTTCCGATCTGTTTTGAGACGATCATTGGACAAGGCGAGCTGGCTAGCATGACACTAGAAAATCAGAACTAATTGTTCAGAAAGTTATTGTCTTTGGTCATGAGATCACTCGATCAGTTCTTGAAATTTGACACAATGTAAAGAACACCTCACTGGTCTGTGATTTTTTTCAGTTTTGGTAGCGTTCCTTAAAGAAGGTGAATAAGTACTTTGTGATTTTCAAACAAGTTAGGAGCTGGGTTCATGACCACACATTTTTGTTGGTTCATTACTTTGTCTGCTGGTATCCATGCCCCAAGAGTGATATGATGGCTTTATGGGAACAGATGAGGGGCTCTGGGAGTTTGCTTTCACTCCTTCTATCTCTCTTTCTTGCTCTCTCTCTCTCAAACTATTCATGAAATAGATCACACCCAAAAGGAATATACCATTGCTGAGATTTAAAGGCAATTTTACCATCAGGATTTTTACACACAAATTTGAATATAACTTATAGATTTTATGTAGATTATGTGAATATCATTGCACTGGAAAAAGAAAAAAATGTATGTGATCAATACAACTCAAATGAAAAGAAAAGTCAAATCTCCACAAGGGTCTTTCGGATGAGGAAGAGCCAAGTAATGCTGCGTAGCTTGGGAGAGAAGTCTTATAGGTTAAGTTATGAGCATAACTTTCAACTTCAAAAAGTAATGTCACTCTTTTAGGTCTCCACAGTCCTCTACTGCAGACTGCTACCAGTTAAATATTGACAGTGGCATTCGGTAGTAGGTCACGTGCATGTATGTTATTACTCTTATTCCTTTGAAATTGTTTTTGAAAATATCTTAAGTTATGAATACAAATATAAAGAACACAAGTCATGTGGATCTTATCGAGGGTATACATAGACACCGTGGTCTGCATATATTGATCTCCTTTCTGTTCTCTTGCTGGGTTCAGCTTGCAGTAGTTTAGCTCATAAGAAGATAACAAGACCTATGATGTGTTCATTGTAGTCTGTCTATTGTGTCTAATCTTCTTATCATTGCCAAGCCAGGAAACTATCCAAGGGATGATACAGTAAATGCTATTAGGGCCCCATGTTCCAGATCATTATTCCAACATCAACTGGCATGTTAATACAACATTGAGAACCCAGGTTGACAGTTCAATTGTTCAGTCCAGCGGCCTAAATTGTCATCTGAACAAAGTGATTGATAGGTGTGAAGGGGATGATGCAGGGGATTCTTTCCTGGTTCATTAGATGCTGCCTAGATTGCTTTTAAAATAGTCATTTACATGGCATAAATGAGGTGAAAAAAAGGATGTGAATCAGATGTGACTCACTGTCCTCTTTACTTAGTCTTATTTGACAATATTTGGAAAGTATTCTCAAATGAATCCTCAGTGAAAAAAGTGAAAGAGACCTTGTTTGAAGTGCTCTGCTAGATATGGGCACTTCATAAAAATCAGTTAAACACACTGACTGTGAAAGTTATGTTCCTTTAATGGGTGTTTATTTACAGTTAATTAGCCGTATCTTTAATTTTTGCTTGAGCTTCTTCTACCAGCACGTATTCTCACTATTTCTGACAAAATCCCATTTTCTTTGTGTGCTTTAATTGATTTATCAGAGATGCAGGTTTTTTCTTGAGAAGGCAAAACATATAACACACAAAAAGTTTCCTGCCTCCAACAGAATTGAGTGATTCTAATAACTGCAGTGGGAGTCGAGGCAGGCAAATAGATGTGGTAGGACTTCAAAGAGACACTCATTCTAAACATGGAAATTTATGGACTGGCAGCACAGGCCCATAAACTTGAAGTGCTGACTTTATTAAAGGTGCATAAATCAATACTAATTTAATAAAAGGTAGTAAAAAGTGGAGTTGAAAAACCATAAAATGTCCTATTGTGTAAACCCATCAAGTTCTCATCAGTTGCTTAGTAATGACCAATAATTCAATTTTCATGCCATCATCGTTCTTATTTGTCTCTTAATAGAAACTTTCATGTCATTATAAGCAATATAACCATGGCAAAAGACTATTATTTCCCAGTTCCTGATTGCTAAAGAATTGAAACTGTTTAAATGTCAATCCATACAGTTTTAAATTTTGAATGAATGGTGTGAGAAGTTTCACACCATGGTTTTTATTACTTGTTGATTTGTGGCTCAGGGCATCAAAGAGAAAATTACATAAACGTACACTTTTTATCATTCCTTTTATTTTTCACAATGAAAGATATATTATTCATAATAGCACAGAAATTTTAGGAGGGTTTTAAATCTCTGAAATATATTATTCATAATAGCATAAACATTTTAGGAGGGATTTAGATCTCTAAAATATCCAAGAGACTTTTTTGTGATTTTTTTTTTTTTGTAAAAAAAGATTTAATGAAATTGTACAATCACGAAGCATACATTGGTATAAAAGAAAGAAGTCCTAAATCACAGCTGCAATGAGTTTTCTAATGTCATAGATTTATTCTAAGTGATGATTTTAGTGCTTTGCATGTTAAGTTCTCCAAAATTGAACAGCTTCTAAAATTCTTTCATTATTTAGTTGTGCAACATTATATGCTCTTTCTTCACAAAGTGCTGGAAGCTTGCACTTATACTAATTATTCTAAGAGATATGTGTGTGAACCCTAGTCTGGTATTGCATGATGGTTGTTATGTGTGCAATACCAGAAGTTTAGTACCTGATTCAAAGCAAGGCAGTTATTGTACATTTCAATTTAAATGCATATCGTCTGTCTCTCAGATGCTGCTCATTAGCAAGAATAGCATGTCAAAGCTTGTACCCAGACTTATGATGAATTTCCACAATAAATTGAAAAAAGCTCTTGTTTGGTATTAATATGCAATGCCTCAAGTTATGGTACATTAAGCCAAGTGACTGGAGGTTCAATTAGAGAATGGAATATACCTACTGAGTCACTGTTTTTTTAGCTACAGCACGAGTTTTTGATATTTTAGGTGTTTTTTTTACTGCATATACACTTCTTCCCAGATCCATATTTAATTAAATCAGTAGAAATCTGAAAATGGATTGAATGCATGAACAGTTTTGGGAATGAATCAGTCTTAGGGGGATTAGTATTAACCGCAGCTTATCTTGCACATGGATTTTTTTTGTCAGCTTGAAACCTTGCGTTTTTCTTAAGATCTGTATTCTAAAGCTCTCCTTATCTTCACCTGGTCTTGCCAATTTGTTCTTTGAATGAAGCAGCTATGGAATTTTTTTTCTCTTAAACGGTTCATCAAATTATCATCACATCTTCACACAATTCCAGCCTTTGTTGAGGTGTCATTCTGTCAGAATTTGTCACTTTCCAAAGCTGTCTTCTATTTCCACCAAGTGCAGGTCTGGTTATGATAAAAATAACCCCTTTGTTGTCTGCTAATATGGAAGGTGATTGTATTTCCAGTTGAATAAAAAGGGAGTCAAAGGATGCACATGCTCATTGTTATAGTTCTGGTTCTGTCCACTGGGCTGTCAAAATGGCCAGCATTTTTATCAGATCTGGTTACAGAAATATTACAAAAAGTCATTTATTTGTATTCCGCCGAGAGAATCTTGTGTCATATATGAGTTGGAAGTAAATCATTCTCCACAGATTTCTTTGACCATGCCAGATGCCCAGGCCCCATGTGCCACGGGGTCTGACCAGTGGTCAAGGAGTGATAACCCCAGGAGCTTTTAATTACTGACTATACCAATTATAATTACTGTAATTGATCTGTTAATTTTTATCTCCTGATCACGCTGGTGACCACTGCTAATCAGCACTGACCATTGCCCAGTCTCTCCAAGCCACTGACTCAGCCACAGTGACCAGTAGATAGTTGTAGTGCACGTGAAACTCGCTGTGCTCAACTTTAAGGAAAAAAATTTTTCTGGATCTTGTTAACAAATTTACAGCAACACACCTCTCATTCCAGTAGATAATTAGTACATCTACCCGGGCGCAGCATTGGTTCTTGGGATCAAAGAGAGAAATTAACTTGACTCAGAGAATCTGGCAACTTCAGAAAAAAGCTGCCTCATTTGATACTGACCTTGAGGGATTAAGAACATACAAGTAACTTTGCACCTTAGCTAACCTTTATTTCCAGACAGAACTTGAGGAGGTTTCTACTTTGTGATTATCTGTGCTATTGTGCGTTATGGAAATCACTGAGTCATTGTTTCATGTTCTGGTCCGAGGGGCACTAGGGGGCCCTGGGGAGTCCTAACAGCCACTGGGGAGGGGAGAAGATTTACTGGGATGTCAGAAACATTGAATGAAATGCCAAATTTTCTAAACCATGTTAAAAAATTTAAAGTTGAAGATTAGGAGGCATTAGTTATGTTTTATTGTACACTTTAAAAACATTATCCTGCCTCCAAAGACTTCACATGTATGTTGAAAATCTGCTGTATTCCCTGTTGAAGATTTTCTCATCTCATGAGGGAGGTCTGGTGTATAAAACCAACCAGCAAAGCCAATATAGAAAGTTGTTACTGTCTGTTACAAGGCGCCAAGCTTCTATGTAATATCCCTTTTTTATTCTCTCCCAACCTGTTTAGTCCATCCTTCATCCACCAGAACTTCTCTGGCACCAGTGCGGCCACGTCTTTTTACACACAAAAAA
The DNA here is from genome assembly GCF_001039355.2 of Lingula anatina. The sequence goes on along the minus strand of NW_019774703.1, from coordinate 78,632 downwards.
CTTGATTATCCCATTAATCAAAGTATAATTGGCATGGTGCTGGCTCCATTGGTTATGTAAAATGGCAAATTGGTACCAGGCAGACTCCTGACCTTGCTAGTGGGGTTTATTTTTTAACATTCTGGGTGACCAGCTGTTGTTTGATTGAGGATTAATAATACATTATGGTGGATTTATAGTTTGGTCATTATTATTACATTGAAGTTTTGAATTAGGATCATATTTTCATTCATATTTAAGGATCTAGACTATGCAAGAAATAATTGACTGTCTATACTTTTTATTGCTTTTCAAATATAAGCTATAAATTTGGAGAATGATAAAGTAAAAATATGAACATTTTTGGGGGAATCATTGACTGGTAGTGACGTACAAAATAAAGTGGCTTTATTTTATCATGTATTTTCACATTTTTTCATAACTGATGCAGTAGATTCTGCAGGTGTCTTCCTTATACAGAGATCCTATTGGAGAATTTTGACATCTTCCATCATATCACTGCAGATTGCAGCCAGCTTGCCACAATGGGCTGCTCATACTGAACATTGCCCAGATAACCCGATCATTCTGACTTTTTTCAAGGCATTCGTTATGAGAGATAGGAAGCACACTTCAAGCTGGTTGAAATCTGCCAGCATTCCTGGGCCGAAAGCTGCTATCTCATCCATAAAGCTATGAAGCATGAGCAGATAGTAGGGCTAAAGAGATCACATATTTTCCACTTACCCTAGCAGATGGTGCATGAACAAAATTTAATTGTGTCCAGTACTGTGGCTCTGCTCTTATTGATGACGTTTGCTTTCTCTCACCTTTGCATATATATATATATATATATATAGGAGAAAATAGGAGAAAATGCTGTTTGCTAAGCAAATGGTATTATAGTTTGCTGCGAAAAGAAGTTGTTCCATTAAACATAAAAAAACAAGATCTAAGACTGAAACCAGGGGTTTTTGTTTCTCTCCTTCCCAAATTAATACAGTACATGTTTTTTCTTTTCATTTTACACTGGGTTTTGGTTTGCTACCACAATTTGTTCTTTCTTATTTCTACAAGAAGGTCTCTATAACACTCATTAAAACCAAAACCCAAGAACCCCAAGTGTTCTTATGTCCTACTACAGAATAATGAAGTATTTTATCCTGTCGTTCTCAGAGAGTAAAATGACGAGGGCATGATCTCTGTGTTTTAAGCTGCCAGTCCCTTAAGGCTCACCAGTGTCTATACCTCTGTGTGTATACTACATTAACTGCATTAAATACCAGGTGATTATTTTATCACCACTCCACTGATGCAGGTACATGCACACAGTGTTTGGGGTATTTCTACCTGTCAGGGTCCTGATTTGGTGATTTATAGCCCTGACATTTCACATGGTACTAGTGTCTAGCCATGGGCTCCATTCATCTCTGTAACCCCGTTTTTCATCCAAGGGATCTGGATTTTATAGTGTAAAAGATAAAATAAAAGTTATTGTTCTTGCAGTATTGGTCCAGTAAGTGGAACTCCTCTAAGGTATTGTTTATATCCGTCTTCAGTTATTATATTGTTTCTAGTGTTTTATTGAATACTTAGATAACATAACAATGTCTATATTGTCAGCCTATCAGCAAGTTGCCAAGGTGACTCTATTGCCACAAGAGAAATATGACTGCAAAGCAAAAATATGCTTTGCCAGAATTTATGCCTAGTCATAAAAGTTGTAGTGTGAAGGGTAAAGTTGGAGTTAGCCTTTTAGCTTGGAATGTTACATCACATTACATGGTTTCCTCAGTCAAAGCTGTGTTAAAATCAATTTTGTTTCTCAAGAAAAGGCGTCCTTACATAAAAACAGTAAATTGTTCAAGCCCCATAAGTTTGCTTTCTTCACTATTGCAGTGTACAAGATTTGGCTGGAGGTGGCAACTTTAATATTAGTAATTTTTTCTAGTGAAGCAGTTTGAAAGGTTCACATATTAATGAAAATTTTGAAAGGTCTCTCTCTGTCAGCTGGCCAGGGTGCATTATGTGTCTGTGGTCTGTCAGCTGAGTGGTTACTTGGGTTCATGCTGGCTGTGTTGATGCTGTCACATATGCAGACAGGAGGAGGCAACTGTTCTCTTGATCATGGACAGGCGAGGAGTATGCCCTTTCATAGTCTTGTCACTTTAATTGCTTATGTTGAGCACTGCAATTAAATAAACTAAAACAAAAGGTCAGGTGCATTAACGTCTCAAATTAATAGGCGCTGGTAAACTAGTGAACCCTGTTTATGATTTTAAAGAGTATTAACATAATAAACAAGTGTGATTTGTGGTAGATTAAATGTTCCTGGTTATACAGAGAGGCTTAAACATTAACAAACATTATCCCTAACCATAGTTAACATGTACTATATATGTCAGGAAGAATAAACACGAGTATTTTCGGTTAACAGCAATGCACTTTTTATTATCTATTGTCATTCTTTTTGTTTCTGTCTTTTTTTAATTGACAATTTTTTAAACCACAAGTTCTGATTAAAAGCTGCTTTTACCAAAATACACTCTTCTGTGTCTCCGCCCCCCTCTCAACCTGTTCTCTACCCAGCAGCTCTTTGTCAGCCTTCACTGAACTAATGGCTGCATGGTTAAACTGGCTCTGTACAGGTTCACACCATGTTTCAACACAAAATGTGATTCATTACAAAAGTTTATGTAAGATAGTATAAGATAGTATCTGGGGATTGACAGGCCAGGCAGGCCTTTCCACCTTGAGAGGAAGTTGGGCATGAAATGAGTCCATGTTCTAATATTGCACACAGAGCACTTGACTGGCCCCATTCCAAACCCTTTGAAGTCTGCAGAACACTGAGGCAGGCAGGCAAGCCAATGGGGTTTTGCAAATATTGATGTCTTCCCCTATTTGCGCTGTCCAGATAGGTTTTCTCAGTACTTGTTGCTGCAGTATCGGTGCACTAAATACCCAGGAGTGTCTGATGTGAGATGTATTGACTACTTTCATTATTAAAACATACATGTATGCACTTTCCTAGTATGGGGAAGGAGCACTAAAATTTAAGTGATCATTATAAGCGTGAATACCATAATGATTCTAGGGAGTGACATCTTTTAAAGTACTTTGGCTGTTCATTAAGCTAATTATTTAGCTCTCCTGCTTTAGATTCAGAGGCAGTTTTACTCACGTAATCCCCATTGGTTTTAATTGTCACCTGAGCCTTCAGTCTCCTGGGGAGGAGATGGCAGGTCCGCGTTGATGTGGAAAAGCCAGGCAACTGCCTTCTGATATAATTGGCTGTCATAATTAGATAGATTTAGGAAATTGTGTAAAGTCTGTGAAATTTGCAGATGCCATGCCTTGCCATTTAACCTTTTTTTAGCTGATCTCAGGAGGAAGAAGAGGGTTTCAGCTGCCACTGTGTTAAATAAACAGTTGGGGGTTGGAAAAAAAACTTGTCTGGGTAATTCTGAGGGAATTGCCTTTTTTTAGTTTAAACCAGTAGACCCTTCTCAGCATGCTCATTTTAGTCTTTATGAATAGCATTGAAATCAGTTGATATATCTAAAGTTTTACATGTACGAGCTTGTTAATGTGCATCCATACATTCAGTACTTAATGTGCATGCCNATGTTCAAAGTGTGAACTTGAACTGCCATGGGCCTGAAGCCTTATGCTTGTTACACATTTTACTTTCATTGATATTACCTGTTGAACATAATTAAGATTTGATATTGAATTTGCAGTTTAACATAATGTACTTTTACATCAGAATTGACAGTAGCTTATTTTGTGCATAGTTATTTCCTGCTTTTTGTCTGTACATTTGACAGCTTTGCTGCCTTGTTTGGTAGTGACATACAAAATAAAGTGGCTTTATTTTATCATGTATTTTCATATTTTTTCATAACTGGTGCAGTAGATTCTGCAGGTGTCTTCCATGTACAGAGATCCTATTGGAGAATTTTGACATCTTCCATCATATCACTGCTGATTGCAGCCAGCTTGCCACAATGGGCTGCTCATACTGAACATTGCCCAGATAACCCGATCATTCTGACTTTTTTCAAGGCATTCGTTATGAGAGATAGGAAGCACACTTCAAGCTGGTTGAAATCTGCCAGCATTCCTGGGCCAAAAGCTGCTATCTCATCCATAAAGCTATGAAGCATGAGCAGATAGTGGGGCTAAAGAGATCACATATTTTCCACTTACCCTAGCAGATGGTGCATGAACAAAATTTAATTGTGTCCAGTACTGTGGCTCAGCTCTTATTGATGACATTTGCTTTCTCTCACCTTTGCATATAGGGGAAAATAGGAGAAAATGCTGTTTGCTAAGCCCATGGTATAATAGTTTGCTGCTAAATGAAGTTGTTCCATTAAACATAACAAACATGACGGAAGACCTAAACCAGGGGTTCTAGTTTCTCTCCTTCCCAAATTAATGCAGTACGTGTTTTTTCTTTTCGTTTTAACACTGGGTTTTGGTTTGCTACCACAATTTGTTCTTTCTTATTTCTACAACAAGGTCTCTATAACACTCATTAAAATCAAAACCCAAGAACCCCAAGTGTTCTTATGTCCTACTACAGAATAATAAAGTATTTTATCCTGGCATTCTCAGAGAGTAAAATGACGAGGGCATGATCTCTGTGTTTTAAGCTGCCAGTCCCTTAAGGCTCACCAGTGTCTATGCCTCTGTGTGTATACTACATTAACTGCATTAAATACCAGGTGATTATTTTATCACCACTCCACTGATGCAGGTACATGCACACAGTGTTTGGGGTATTTCTACCTGTCAGGGTCCTGATTTGGTGATTTATAGCCCTGACATTTCACATGGTACTAGTGTCTAGCCATGGGCTCCATTCATCTCTGTAACCCCGTTTTTCATCCAAGGGATCTGGATTTTATAGTGTAAAAGATAAAATAAAAGTTGTTGGTCTTGCAGTATTGGTCCAGTAAGTGGAACTCCTTTAAGATATTATTTATATCCGTCTTCAGTTATTGTATTGTTTCTAGTGTTTTATTGTATACTTGGATAACATAACAATGTCTATATTGTCAGCCTATCAGCAAGTTGCCAAGGTGACTCTATTGCCACAAGAGAAATATGACTGTGAAGCAAAAATATGCTTCACCAGAATTTATGCCTAATCATAAAAGTTGTAGTGTGAAGGGTAAACTTGAGTTAGCCTCTAAGCTTGGAATGTTACATCACATTACATGGTTTCCTCAGTAAAAGCTGTGTTAAAATCAATTTTGTTTCTCAAGAAAAGGCGTCCTAACATAAAAACAGTAAATTGTTCAAGCCCCATAAGTTTGCTTTCTTCATTATTGCAGTGTACAAGATTTGGCTGGAGGTGGCAACTTTAATATTAGTAATTTTTCCTAGTGAAGCAGTTTGAAAGGTTCACATATTAATGAAAATTTTGAAAGGTCTCTCTCTGTCAGCTGGCCAGGGTGCATTATGTGTTGTAGTTGTCAAGTTGTCTGTGGTCTGTCAGCTGTGTGGTTACTTGGGTTCATGCTGGCTGTGTTGATGCTGTCACATATGCAGACAGGAGGAGGCAACTGTTCTCTTGATCATGGAGAGGCGAGGGGTATGCCCTTTCATAGTCTTGTCACTTTAATTGCTTATGTTGAGCACTGCAATTAAATAAACTAAAACAAAAGGTCAGGTGCATTAACGTCTCATATTAATAGGCGCTGGTAAACTAGTGAACCCTGTTTATGATTTTAAAGAGTATTAACATAATAAACAAGTGTGATTTGTGGTAGAATAAATGTTCCTGGTTATACAGAGAGGCTTAAACATTAACAAACATAATCCCTAACCATAGTTAACATGTACTATATATGTCATGAAGAATAAACACGGGTATTTTTGGTTAACAGCAATTCGCTTTTTTATTATCTGTTTTCTTTCTTTTTGTTTCTTTCTTTTTTAATTAACAGTTTTACAACATGTTCTACTGAAGCTGCTTTTACCAAAAAAAATATATACTCTCCCATGTCTCTGCTTCCCCCCCCCCCCCAACCTGTTCTCTACCCAGCAGCTCTTTGTCAGCCTTCACTGAACTAATGGCTGCATGGTTAAACTGGCTCTGTACAGCTTCACACCTATGTTTCAACACAAAATGTGATTCATTACAAAAGTTTATGTAAGATAGTATAAGATAGTATCTGGGGATTGACAGGCCAGGCAGGCCTTTCCACCTTGAGAGGAAGTTGGGCATGAAATGAGTCCATGTTCTAATATTGCACACAGAGCACTTGACTGGCCCCTTTCCAAACCCTTTGAAGTCTGCAGAACACTGAGGCAGGCAGGCAAGCCAATGGGGTTTTGCAAATATTGATGTCTTCCCCTATTTGCGCTGTCCAGATAGGTTTTCTCAGTACTTGTTGCTGCAGTATCGGTGCACTAAATACCCAGGAGTGTCTGATGTGAGATGTATTGACTACTTTCATTATTAAAACATACATGTATGCACTTTCCTAGTATGGGGAAGGAGCACTAAAATTTAAGTGATCATTATAAGCGTGAATACCAAACTGATTCTAGGGAGTAACATCTTTTAAAGTACTTTTGCTGTTCATTAAGCTAATTATTTAGCTCTCCTGCTTTAGATTCAGAGGCAGTTTTACTCACGTAATCCCCATCGGATTTAATTGTCACCTGAGCCTTCAGTCTCCTGGGGAGGAGATGGCAGGTCCGCGTTGATGTGGAAAAGCCAGGCAACTGCCTTCTGATATAATTGGCTGTCATAATTAGATAGATTTAGGAAATTGTGTAAAGTCTGTGAAATTTGCAGATGCCATGCCTTGCCATTTAACCTTTTTTTAGCTGATCTCAGGAGGAAGAAGAGGGTTTCAGCTGCCACTGTGTTAAATAAACAGTTGGGGGTTGGAAAAAAACTTGTCTGGGTAATTCTGAGGGAATTGCCTTTTTTTAGTTTAAACCAGTAGACCCTTCTCAGCATGCTCATTTTAGTCTTTATGAATAGCATTGAAATCAGTTGATATATCTAAAGTTTTACATGTACGAGCTTGTTAATGTGCATCCATACATTCAGTACTTAATGTGCATATACACGTATGCATGCATATCACACATGCACAGATATATATGAACGTGCATGCATACGCACGCACGCACGCATGCACGCATACACACACACACACACCAAGAAATGTATACTCCAGTGATATACCCACATCCAGCAGCAACCTGCACAGTGGTCATTGTGCAATACCACACCAGCATAATGAAGGCAAATTAATTATGTGGTCAGCTCTTTCTGGATTCTGCTCCATTAAGGCCCATTACCGAGCTACTAATCAGATAGACCTAATGTGGGTGGTCATCTACTGACCCAGAGATATGTAATGTCCATTTGAAATGCAGTCATTCCATGGTATTCATTGGATCAATGACTATACCCCTTTGAATTCACTCTATGTGTAGAAATGTTTGTGATGTCAAATTACATGAAGTTACTATTTAGGACTATCCAGACTAAGGAGAAAATAGAATTAGACTTGTCTGTGAATGTATTCTTATTGTGAAAGGTGTAATTATATCAATTTTGTGTGTAAGGATTGGTATGCGGGTTGGTATTGAAGGTTTTATTAAGTTAGCACAATAATAAAGAGGCCTAATACAGGGTGACCTTTCCACCTATCAACTGCCTTTGTGAAGTCTGAGGTTCGCTGATCAAAGAAAGACATATCGACAAAAGGGTAGATGCTTTATTTCCTTTCCAGAGACTGGCCAGAGCTAGATGCCAGGCAGCCACTTAATAGAAGTCCCTGAACTGCTGCAAAGAAAACCCGCTGCATCAGCTCTTTTTTTGAAATGTTAATCTTGTTTTTGTACTACTAATATTACTAATATTTTATCAAGGCATTGCTTGTGATTTATCTCATATCTGAAAAATAATAAGGTCTTTGAAAATGTATTCTCTGCAATCAGGGCGACTCCTGATCAATCTTGGAACTGTCATGTAGCTGCAATGAATTTTCCGTTTTGAGCAGCATTTTCCTTGTTGCAGTACAGATCCTCTCAACCTGTGACATCCATCATGTCAAGCATCTTAACTTAGGGATGATTATCGGCTATTCCCACCATCTCCTTCTGCATCTTTGTACAAACCATGTAATGTTGCCAGGATGTCAAAGGTGGTTTAGGTAAAAAATGCATGACCTGCATATAAGTACAGCCATCTATGATTATACAGTCCAAGGTGTGCCTTATGCACATGTGGACAATGCTTTGATGTACGCATGCTTCTCACAGTATATTGCTTATTGTTACTCAGTTTAATCAAATGTATCTGTTATATTTCCAAGAACAATGTCTTTGTAAGTTGCACATGGAGATGGGTTATGGATAAGTTCTGAAGAGAGAGATTAGCTCTTGTCAGCAAGTGTGTTTTTGTGACTTACAGAAAGTAATGATTCTTAGAAAAATGTCCAAAGGAAGTGTCTGAAATTTATGAGTGATTATAGAGAGGCTTGTTTACACAGACTGTATTAGTTCACAGTGAGAGTTCCTCTGGTTTAGGGGCATCCAACAAAATCAAAAGTTGCCTTTAGTATATGAATTTTTTTCTTTTTTTTTTTGTCTCTCTTCAAGCAGACTAGCTGAATCAATCTGTTATAGAAGTAGCCATTACCTGTTGGTTTCAGATCTGGCTAGTGCTAGTTTTCCAATAAGTATTTATATGGATTGTGAATCTTACAGAGTTCCACTGACTGAGGGATTTTCTGAGACCTCTAGGCAAAACATGTTCTCATTAAATTGGACATGGAGTATCTGAACCCTGTCCTCATCTTCCCAGTTCACCACTTAATGACCATCTTGAACTTTCCCCATGAAATCATCATCAGTAATACCAAGATCAATGGCATTGCCATCGCAAAAAAAGGAAAAAAAATTCTCGATGAAGCTGACTGTTTTTCAGTGCACATATCCCGCACCTGCCTGCCATTCTCACAGATAATTACCTTGGTTCATCTCTATTTCAATTCTTCTCAGGAAATCAGTCCATTTGCTCTACGGGGAGCCTTTAAAATGGAAGGATTTTTATATGCAACGCTGGCTCTATTCTGCCATTTGCTAATTTAATCAAACTCAATCCAATGCATTCAATTGCGCACACATTCAGAATTTTGAAAAAAAAAATTACGAGCAGGTTTTCAAATCAGCAGTTTGTTTTTGCTTGTCAGTCTGGGCTTTTTAATGAAGAAGACATTTTGGTGGTAATGAATATGAAAAGGTCTTGCTCTTGATGTTGTACTTCTCCTCCTTCAGCCAATTATGGTTCATTACACAGGGTTCAAACAAGCAAAGCAAACATCTGCACTGCACCCAAGCACAGTCAATGATACCTTGAGAAAAACTGCCACGAGGGAAGTGATTCTTTACATGACATTTTGGCCATCTTTATGATGGAGGCTGATGCTTTTTCCCTTCACTGCACCATGATCATCAGATAGAACAAAAAAGAGCAACCTCGGGACAAAGGCCAAGGCTTCTTTCTTTAATATTTCAACCTTTTTTTAGATCTCTGTAATGGCTTGAATATGAAATATTTGATTATTAGCTTAATTTTGAAGTATTTTTTTTCTGATAAATTAAATTGATATATCCTACCATGATGAAATTGTATGAAAATTGAATGAAAATAACATTAATCTTTTAGACGTTTACTGAGTGATTGAGAAATAAATACTAAATAGAGTCCCCCATTTTAATTATCTGGTAGTTCATGAGAACACCGTTGAGCTGTTATAATTATCCCTCACAAATTAAAACATTCTCAGGGCACTCTGGAAATAACTCCTTACAACCAGCAGGAATCATTATCACAATTTCACATAATCATTTCACAGTCATTAACCTCCGAGTGGACCTATTGTTCACCCATGATAGATGATAAGTGGAATATTTACAATACTAATAGTTGTGACTTCCTGACTTTGACCCTTGATGGTATAGCCAGGAGGTGAAATTGGATGGTAGTGCATATATATATATATATATATATATATATATATATATATATATATATATATATATATATATATATATATATATATATATATATATCTGTTCTGGCTAATGTCAGAATTATTGTACTAAATGTCGTATTTCCTTTGTCGACTTAGCAGTAATCACTGGCCAAGCCATTAGCTGCATTGTAGATGAGGAAGTAAGCACTGGCTGACCACAGGCTATCAATAAGTCAAAGTGATATGCCCAGGATCCCATCCCGTATTGTGTAAGAACATCATTGTAAGCATGAGGTAACCACATACTGTGGAGGGACTACAAATGAGCTACTCAGCCCTGCTACTGGAAATGTCAGTAACATTAACCGTGATAACTTCATCAAAATAATTTGCCCTAAGGGATGGTGGTTACCTGCACTGGGGGTTGTTAGGGAATGAGAAGCCACCAATTCCTCTCTTTGGGAAGGGAAATTACTAGTTAAAAGAGAGTGAGGTATGCCAGTGCCTTATTAGACGAAATTGATTGGTCCTGAGACTTTTTAAGTGCTACTTTTTTTTAAAGATACAAAGGAAAAATGGCATTGAGAATTCATTTGGTAACATTACCCAGGAGGGGGACCTGTCATTTAAATCCAACAAGTATACACTAATGCTCTTTCAAAAATTTATTTGACTCTCCATAATTCTAATGCCATAGTCTGTTATTTATGAAGATAGATTGCCTATTATAGGCGTGTCTTTGGTTTCCCCATAATTTTAGAAGTACTGAAACAAATTGATAGCAGTAAAGGCATATGGGAAATCGTAGATTTGTTGGGATTTACTTTGTCACTGCCCTTTTCTCTGTCTGATCCTTATTAGACTGACAAGATTAATCTCCCATAAAATTCAATTAAAGCAGTCTTCAGACATTGAATCTCATGTCAGTGTCTGCGTAGATAACATACATTTAAGCAGCCCATCTTGGCTTGGAGGTAAATTAGACTGTTATGGACAGAAGAACTGACCATTCAGAGCATTGGTCACCAAAGCCGTGTTCATAGGAGTAGTCTAGTTTGGTTTTGAATCGATCAGAAATGATTTTTAGAGAGCTTTCATGTTGAAGGTTCAGAGGCAGATCAATTGATTGCAATTAACATGATGCATCCACAACTAGTGGTCTAACAAGCAGTGGCCATGGCCTTCATGCCAATTCAATGATATGTGGAGCAAATGAATGAGTTTAAGGGCCCCAGAGCAGGTTTTGATTACATTTTAGGTTATTATTAGAAGAAATGGGACTAGAAAGTGGCTCTTCAGGCAACCAGATTGATCATTTCAAGGAGATAAATCTGAATTTAGGCATTTACAACTTTCTGAGAGTCCTCGTTTAAATTAATCTCCAGAAGCTGTGAGCAAATATCTAGTTTTATAACTGTGATATGAGCTTGTGGGGTTTTCTTATATGTACATCATTATTTGGTAATAATAAGAACATTTATGGGTATAAAAGTTGTTTGTTTTTCAACCTGAGCCCTATGGTCACATTTTGTGTCCTTCACCCTTAAAACATAGTAATTAGGATGGGTTCCAATTGGTCATTGGCAAGGCTACCTTTTCAGATTGATTATCTCATATATTTTTTCTCACAGTTAACGCTTGAATTTCTGTTTCAATTTGTTGCTGTTTATGGCATTCTGTCCATCTTATTTTACACAAAGACACCAAGGCCTACTAACTTAAAGAACTTTTACATATGGTTATGTTAAAAATAATCAATATTGTTAGGGACAAATGGGAAGTAGGGAGCCTTAGTACAAAAGACTTGAGTAAGGTAACTGGAATCTTTATTATCTAGTTTAGAATGACAGTTATGTTTGACTTGCATGTGGAATAGTAATAACTGTCAAACCACTTTTATTTAGAGATACATTTGGGACAAAATTGCTATGTTCTGCTTAAGCAATAATTTATTTGATTAACAAGGCATGCATTTTTGATTTGCGGTTTGACATGGCACTGTGTCACGTTTGACTCATGTACTTCACTTCAGTTGTGGGATGTTACATGGAGATTTTGGTAGCATCCTGAAACCTTAGTTATAAGGACAGTAACATTTGGAGTTATAAGGACAGTAACAAAAACATATTTCCTGTGTAAGATATGAAATTTGTTCAGATTGAAACTTATTATAATTCAGAATCAAATGCATGGGCTCAAAATTTAACATCTTTTAAACAAATTCCTTTTACAAAGATAAAAATTTCAGGGCATCACCATTTGACCTTTAGCTGTTTATGTTTATTGATTCTTCAGACTTACATTTTTCAGTGCATTTCTTTCATTTGCATGTCTTTAGATAAGCTCTTCACAATAAACTCTCTCAGAAGGATGAGACCGCTAGCTTAGTCTGACAAAGGAAAGCTCTTGGAAATTGCTATGAATTTCTGGGAAAGATATTCATTTGTGCTGATCACAAAGTAGATTATATTGATTCCTGGCATCCTGGTCACTGTATCTAGCTGTTAACTGCCAGGGTCAGTTCCTCTGTCTGTGATCATTACTACATGTTGTCTTATTTTTTTTCTCTCTCTTAAACTCAAGGCGTATCCGGTATGAATACTGTTGTTTACGCATGTTTAAAGGTGGGTTCGCTTTTTCGAAAGTCAAATATAAACCATCTTCTAGTGCTCTCATTTTACCTGTTTGGGAAGGTTTATATTTACAAAAACAACTGCAATTGAAGCTCGTATAGCTTTCTGCTTACACAATAAGAACCACTAATAAAAGCTTTGAGTAGAGCACAATCCAATCTTAGGAAATATTAAATCCTTCAGGTGTGACTGATTGCCATGGCAACACCAGTTTTAAGTTGGTGTGGACAATGTCACTAATTGAAAGGTTGTTTAATAAGGTTGTAAGGAAGATTGGCCAGACATCCTACACCTGCCCCCCTCAAGGCTGATTGCCATGGCAACAAGCACTTGAGATGTATATACGACTGTCTTGGCAGTACTAGTCTTGATGTAACGTTGCCTTCTGTTGATTGATTTTGATGAATGGTTGCTATTATGTCACTGAACAACTTCTGTTTCTTGGATTTCTGTTACATTTCTCTGCTGTTGATTAGATAAATGTTACGGACACCACTTTCATACAAAACCACACCAAAGACCAAAACGCCTATCATTATTATTTTTTATGTAAGGAAGTTGGTAATGAGACCATCGTTGCTGATCAATCACCAATGTGCCTGCCCCATAAATGCAAATTGCGCTTTTGCAGTAAAAGAAGTAGTGTTACCTTCCAGTGCACCTGTGGAAACCATCCAAACTGTCTCCTTCAAGAGCTGTTTTTAATGGTTGCTGTATTATGCATTTATGTTGTAGACATAAAAACTCACTGCTTCATAAAATGAAGGGTTTTAAAGGGTGTTTTGAGTATCATTATTTTAAAAGATTCACAGAAATCACATTTCACTTCAGCTTGTTCTTTAATAATTCATATGCTTAATGTAACTATTGCATACTGATTAAAATCAAATTTGGTGAACCAGAATGACACCCTTTTGAGTTACTACTGTGGAAGAAATATGCCAGCTCCAAGTAATCAGTATTTCCATATTGATTTCCTTCTTAATTAGTCAGATTACCTTTAGAACAAGTGATACATTATTCATGTGTCCGCTGCTAGAGGAGTGTATGAGAAATGACAATAATGAATTTTCTCACAGTTGGGGAGAAATATTAGATTATTATTTTTTGTATCATTTTTTTCTTTTAAGAAACTGAGTTTTTTCCTTCTATCTATCTGTCTGATTGACTCCCGCTATCTGTGAGAGAATGAGAGTGAGGGTGTAAGTCTGGAGCAGATGGTGATAAATTTTTTTCTAGTTTTCCTTGTCCCAGGGCATAAGTAAAGATATCAGCAGTAGTCAAGTTTGATTTTCATAAAATTCACAGCAAGGTTCTTTCAAAGTTGATCCCTGGGACAAACTGGTCATCTATGATTGAAGTGATATTTGAAAGAGCACTGCTCCAAATAATAATGGTGGTCAGATTATTTATAACCTTGACCAATTCTTTGGACTCCACAAATATATATATATTTTATTAACCCTATGTAAAAGTTTCACAAATGGTATCATTTTATTTTTTAAAACAGCTATGTTTTTGCTTGGTAAGACTTTGTCAGAATATTCTTGGTGAATCTAGGAACTAATAGTAGAATTGTAAAAAATTGAGGAATAAAGAGTTCAGCTCTAGCAACATTGCACAGAAGACCAAATATTTGTTGCAAAGTCTTATGATATCTTATTGCCCAGAAATGGGCCAGTTTGCCCCCCCCCCCCCCAAAAAAAAAAAAAAAATTTTTTTTTTTACATTGCTGAAGAATCTGGGAGGACAGTTTTATGGACTTGGAAACACATTAGCAGGAACTTAAAAGGGTAACTAAATAGGCCTCCACCACTTCTTTTCACACATTTATTCAATCTTATCCCCTCATTTATCTGCATAAACAAACAGGTGGAAAGTTTTTTAAGTCCACATGACAGATTGATTCTCCTAGAAACTTGGTTAAAAACTTTGACCTATAGATACCCATTGCTTTTTATGTACTTCACACAGTGTGGCTGAAAACTTACACAACCCATACAAAAAGAGTCATCTTTGAAGACTGAAAAAAAAAAAGGTAAATTTTGGTGTAAGAGCAATGTCTGTGATGGTCATTAACCTTTTATGTGGTGATATATCGGACACTCGTTCTTGGATCTTTTTCCTTCTCCTATGGAATGAGACAAAAAAAAAAAAAAAAACATTGCCTACCATTCCTGAATAGCACAGTGTGTGAAATTTTGCCCTGGTAATGTGTGTGGAAGTCAACAATTTAGTGCTGGTTTGGAGTCTTGTAATGTGTGGAGTTGGAGGTCTCCAGTTACCCCAGCTATATCATCAGTCTGACCAGCCATGTGGAACCTCACTGCCATATTTCACTGCCCATGCTGATTTTTTGACTCAGGAGATCAATTGTTCTGACTGGATTCTCTTGCTTCTGCTAAGGGAGCTGGAATTTATTGTTGTCATCTGAGAAGTTTGCTTCTTTTGACACTGGATGGCTTTGGAATTGTGCTCAATAATTTGCCTTATAATGAGGCAGACATGTCTTTTATTATAGTCAATACAGGGGATTTTTGGATGTGTTGAAAAGTGAAGTGTGCATGTTAGACTTGGCTGTGTGCTTACGTGGGCTTTGTCCCTGTCATTATCTCATTTGAAGGGAATAGTAGGAAAGAAGAGCCCTCCTCATTGTAACATAAAGAGAGTATTTTGGCTGTCTCCATCTTTTGTTGGCAACTTTCTTTTAAGGGTAGCCATACAAAACCAGTCAAATCTTAGCATTTTTGAAATAGCTGTCTGCTCTTGGTTATTGCTTCTCCTGAGTTCTAGTTAGTGTGGGATGAGAGGTTTGATGAGTCCAAAGTGGTTGTGAGATGCTCCTAGTATAAAAAGGTTAACTGGATAAAGATTATGTGGATGAAGGGATGATCCCTCTCCAGACTCCTGAGGAAGTAGGAAGCCTGAGTGATTTCCTGCAGATAAAAGATAATTCATAAAACACTTTGAAAGATTTGCAGAATACCACTGCAAGTTACCACCAGGCTGTCAAGATAAGGATCCTTAGAAGATCTGGTTAAACTGTCAAAGATTTTAAGTGGAAATGCCTTCAAATGGTGGTTGGGCTAGAAAGATTTTTAGGAGGTGTGTGGCTCTGTCATTTCAGAAAAGGATTTGAAAAGAGACGATTGCCTGGCCTTAGAATGTCTGGCCATTAAAAACCCACCATTTATGTTAAAAGTAAACATATTTAGGGCATATTTGTGCAAAAAGGGAATTCAGCTAATATTGAATATTGAATTCTCTCAATATACAAAACTTCATTAATTCATAGCAGTGAATATGATTCTTTTATAATATGCAGCCAAGATTATTTCTCTTTGATGTAAGGCAATCTCTCTAATACACCAAACCTTTTAGTGAATGGGTAAAGTAACAGTATCTCTGTGATAAGCTTGCATCACAGTTTACATGTCTTTTTAATGTGCCATTTCATAGCAGACCAGGTGGCCTTATGATCCCACTTCTTTTACACAATACTGACAACTTCAAACATTTTATAAGCGGTTTGGATATACATCTATACCTGTTTACGCACTACTGGAAGTCTTTTTTGCTCTTTATGATTTGATTTTATAAACAAGAACACACTTCAGTACCTTTTAGAGATATCGGTTGCAAATTTAGTACATGTCTCTCAGATGTGAACTTTTGAGGTTTGCTAAATTCAATTTACAGTCTCTAGTTGAATTTTCTGAACTAAAAACCAAAAGATTGCTACCTGTGTTGTATCATTCTGTTGTTTTTTCCAGTTAATGACATATTTATGCACATGTATAAAAAATATTTTAGAGTGAAATGGTTTTTAATTTCAGCGCTGATGGGTGTGTGTATGCATAACTTAAGATAAGGTTTATGAATATCACACTGGTTAAAACAGTTTTTATGTACATTCCTGTAACAACTCGGTGTATATGCCCCACTGTCATCAATTATCTAAGTAATTTTCATCTGTTATTTTGGTCTATCAGTGCTCCTGATTTAACTCTCCAGTCCCAGTTGACTCCAGATTTAAGTGACTACCCATGTCCTGTAAGTGAATGGAATTTAGAATAATGGTTATTACCTGCGATATGTTTCAGCCTCCAGAACCGTGTCTGCTGATGGTTGAGCTTTAATTCCCATATTATTGCAAATCCAATAAGTTACTTAATTTAATGGAAATGTAATTTTGGCCCCCAAGACCTTAATCAGTGTCATTTTGAAAACAATGACAGATAGGACAGATTTTCATACAAAGCCTAAATTATGCTCAAAGAAACGTTGATCCAATTTTTCTGACATGTTGTGTGAAATTTTGATAGGCTGATGACTTATTTCTCCAGAGAGTTTATTAAATGGTCATGTACCAGTCTGTGCTTACTGTGGACCAACTGTTAGTGTTGAATTGAAGTGATCTTGGCTGTGTGTTTCACTGTTGTTTAACTATGACCCATGTTTTTATCATTGCAGTGATGCTGACTATATGCTGTATAATGGCAGATGATGAAGATTATGTGTGGGATTCAGATGTGCGGCCGTAAGTTTCGCATTTTTTATGGCAAAATTACTGTTGTGAAATATTCTGTCATATGGATTTTGTTTAGATACTGACTGAATTTTCCTTTGTGTTCAGTGTCAATCTTAACTTATTCTCCATTTGAACATCTTTTAAAGATTTGTTTTTAAATTTTACTGATCCTAACTGAAATTAATTAAATTTTTATATTTTATGATATGTGCATAATCTCAAATTGCAGTTTTTTTACCATTATTTTTATTAAATGTCTTAAAAAGATAGTTTACTATAACAGTCACAAAACTATATTTTGATACAATAAAGCCTAAATTTAAATAAAAGTTCTTAGTTTATAGACAGCTGTGATGTTTCAAAAGGTCATTTGAGTTTAGTGGTGCTGTAAACTTTTTCCAACAAAGAAATGGTACCATATAAAAAAGATGGGATATCACATTTTTATATAAAAACACTGTATATGTCTATTATTCTGATCACCTTTGTTTGTCCTGTCAGTGCTGTTCCAGTTCCTGTTAAATGCAATTCTTCCTTCAGTTTCAGTTTATTGGCAAAAATGTAAGTTATTCTAGTCATTCTGGCATTTTCATATATTTTTATTGCTTGTCTCATAATATGCCTTACCGCATTTTTGTTTTAATGCAAATATTTGGCACAAAAGCAAGTGATGTTTGTGAATTTGTATTGTCTGAACATTTCAAAAATTTTGTCACAGTTTTTATTGTTTTGAAAAAGAACATTTTCATTTTTTTCACATTTTTCTAGTAAGTGACCTATTATTTTAATGCGAACTGTTAAGTCAGTTAAGTCTTTTTTTGAGTAAACTTAGTTTTTCTTGGTATTTGGGTATGAATTTCTGAAATGGCCAGGATTCATTTTGCTGTATAATTTGGTGAAATAGACTGTACAACTTCTAGCCATAACCTATACTACTTTCAGTATATTTTTTACAGCTGAATGTCTGCACATGTTTCAGCTTTGCTGTATTGTTATCATGACTATATGATTAACGTCCATTTTATGCTTCTTAAACAACCCTTAAGTGATTTTAGGGTTTATAATTTTTTATTCATGAATCTTTTCAGAATCGTCCAATACTTTTCAAACATTAGTCATCATCGAAGAAAGCAGTTAATCAATCTGATTGCTCCAAGATTGTAATTTATAGGTGGTTTAATCCTCATCAAGTGGAGAGAACAATGACATCTTCCTCCTGTATCTAATTTACTGTAATTGTAATTGCTGCTTTATTATGTTTTATAGATCATTACAGAGGTATTTTGATAATGTATCGCTGTTTCATTGCCTGTACAAATACAGGACTTGGGTGCAGGCTCACAGAGCCTGCCTGTATCAATAATGATTAAATAGCATGGTGTAATCAACTTCATCTTGGTTTTGTCATCAAGATAGCCTAATCAATACTGGTATCTTATATAATCTGATCCTACTCAGACACTTGCAATCAAATCAAAATGTGTTGTCTTTGACCATGGGTAATGGATGGATTTTCCTGGCCTTGCTGTTTGGATTTATCAGGAAGGCTGTGTGTTTCCTGACTGAGTGTCCAAACACGCCAGGACAAGAAGCTTTGTTGTTTTGAGGAAACACCTGGAAAATTTGTTAAAACTAAAGCAATCTTACACCACTGAGGAGGTTTATCTGTGGTTTTTGAAAAAAAAAACAAGTTCAACCAAATTTCCTCTGCACATATTTCAAGTTTGATGGTTCAGTGATATTTATGTGATTGCTAATGAAATGCTACTGATGAGTTAGATGCAAGATAGTGCATGTGTAGAGAACATGACTTGTGTGTTATCTTTTTTGTTGATGCTGTAAATCTGTCACTTTTGATCTGATTTTTTATTATTTATAGGTTGTAAAAAGTTTCCATTTTAGGCTATTGGATCTTTATCACAGAGAGCAGGTGTGAAAGGTTGCTTCCGAAAAAAAAATCACCTTTATCAAATTAAAGAAGAAGTTGTACTGCATGTGGGGCTGGGAAATAAAATTCTATGAAATATGATATATTTTAAACCCATCTTCTTGTGTGTGTTTGATTAGGATTAAGAGATATTCCGCCCAGGTTATATTTGAACAATCCAAACTAATCACATCACAGAAGACTGTTCCCTTCACAATCGTATATATTCATAGGTCTCCTTTTTAAAGTTCAATACCAACTAATCCTTCTTATAAATACTGCATGAGGTAAGCTGATTAATTATTGACTACTGTATTATTCCTGCATGCCCTCAAATGCAGGTGGGAGGGCAATGGAGGAGGAAGGAGAAGATTGTGTTACAGAACCTGTCTGCAGCTGGGTTTACTCTGAGTGATTTGAGACGAATTGGGACCAAGAAAAAAATTACACACAATAGAGGGGACTATTGTTAAAGAAAGTTTTGTCAGAATAGTTTTTTTTTTTTTTTTGTTCATTTTTTTGCTCGATTTGAATATTAAGTTGGGTGAAAAAAAAATGAGTTTGGATGTGCATGTGTGTTGGGGATTGGGGGGGGGGGGAAGGGGTATAAGAGAGAAGCCAATCTTAATTTCTTTCCTGTTATAGGTTCCATACAGACACAGCATAGGATAAAGAGGAGGGGGGAGGTATGAAGGTAAATGTGAAGGTAAATCTATTCCTTACTGCACTTGAAATTGCATGTGGTGCAGCTCAAAATTTCGACATGCATTGCATGATAGGTGCTGATATGAAAGAGAAGATAATTGTTCAGTTGAAGAGCTTCACTGGGCAGAGAAAAAGTCCAATCCCAAGGATGGCACTTAGGGAATGGATTCAACATGAAATAATATTCATTCTCTTAAGTGGAAATACTTGTCTTTAGGCCCAGTCATGCATAGATATGTGATTGACTTCTTGCCACAAGAAAAATGACGTCCCTCCTCTCTTTAAAAATGCATTTAGTTGCCAGTTTAAGGGTGATATTTGAGATAAAAAAGAAAGTGTGAAGCCTTTAATGATTAATCCATTATTCCAGACAGCATTGGTGAACTGTAAAATTATATGCAGATTGGCGTGCTTTCCAATATCTTCTCATTCCATTAAACAGATAGCTACGTAAACTCATCCCCAAAGTGGAGAGGGAGTTGAGCCAGATCTCCTGCTCTTTTGTTTCCGGCTTTGACTCTGATGGCCGTGGGACTATTGAAAAACTAGACACAAAAGACCAGCATTAGATGTTGACTTAGTAATATACAGCAAATATAGACTATTATCAAATCAGAACACACTGTGGATCAAAACACTTGGTTAATTGAATTAGCAATAAGTCTGCCCCATGGTTGTTAATTTCCCTGATTTTTAATTTAGGAAAAAAAATAATAATTACAGAAAATTGTCTGAAAAAAGTGAAAAGCTGTTATTGTGTTTAATTTCCAATTGTCTTAAGGCAAATATGCACAGCACATTATAATTATGAACACACAGACAGGCAACAGATCTGACTAGACTGGTTGACAGATATGATGTCCATCACTGTCTGTACTTTCAGCATGTCTCCAGGTAGTAATAAGCTTTTCCTGTACCACCTCACAAGATTCATATCCTCCTCAACTGCATCTGGCTCAGTTCTGGCTAAATTGAATATGGTGATAATTGGCAATCATTGTGGACTGAACTTTGTCGCAGTTTTCATACATCAAAACATGATGATTTCCCAGGATAATTTCCAGCCGTCAAAGCTTGAAGGAAAAGAATGGCTGTCACATGGCTGCCTCGAGACTGAAATCGGAATTAGCACCATTCACAGTGTTTTGTGACAGTGTTGGTATTCTGAATGTCTCTACCTGACTGGGCTGAAAGTAACAATAACTTCAAAAATCCAATAAAGGATGATGGATATAAATGCTAATTCTTCAAATTGAGCAGATAAGTTAATTTTCCAAAAGGTCGCCTAGCTGGATTGTCAGATGATAATTAAGCTGACTGGAGATGGTTAGTATTAAGATACAGCTGTAATATCATGATAGTGCAGATGCAGTGTTAGAATGATTTCAGTCAGAATTAGCTTACAACTTGAATTATTAAGTGATATGATGGCAATTAAGCCAATATCACAGTTTAACCTGTTCTTTTCATCATTGAATTTGATATCTTGATATTGTACTAATAGGTACCTAATAGACCACAATTTATTGATATCCGTTAACAGAGTAACCACTGCTCACACTGCCAAAAATAGAAATCTGCCAAAGTTATAAAATTCCTCTTGCTGATGAGAAGTAAAAAGATGTTGTTATGCACATGTGCATGTGATTATAATAATAATAATAGCAAGATTAAAATCTAAACAATAAAAACCTGAAAAAAAGTAGAAAAATAATTTCAAATGTCAAAGCGTTTGACCTCCAATTTCCCTGCAAAACCCCATGTCACATGAAGGTTGCCTCTGGAATTTATTTCCTGCAGATAGTCACTTTCCCATCTGTAAGGTGACTGGTAAAGTAGGGTTTCATTTGCCCACCAAGTAAGAAATGCCTATAATATCCAAGAAGAAAGTTCTATTAAGACATTTTATTACCCATGTGGGTAATCCAAAGTGTCTTTGATTGTAGACTTGAGAGTCTAAAACGAGCAAATGTGTTATTACTGATTATTTTGCTATTTTGTATTTGTTGGAGTGCTCTTTTTAAGACAAAGCAATTAACCTCAGCAGCTGGTTCCAGCTGAAGGATCTGAATGCATATCAGCTGATCAGCTGGTCCAGTATCAGGCCAGGAATACAAGCTGCTCTTCTGGGTTGAGGGACATGTTAGATAATAATAATAATAATAATAATAATAATAATAATAATAATAATAATTCCTTATTTTCTAAGACTTTCTTTCATAAAAGTAAAAAAGTTTGCCATGCCAGATTATTTTCTTGGTTACATTACAATCACTTATTAATGAAATATTCATAGCTAACTGTTACAGTCTCATATATTGTCACTTAGAACAAAGGGCCACCATACTCATTGCTAGCATATAAAATGTATGATACTTCTTTCATTGTTAAATCTCCACAATACAGTCATATCATCTACCCTTATGTGCAGCTCTGCTGAAGTAATGATAAATGCCTCATTTGTGAAATTTTTCCAAGACACAATAAACCAGCTTTGAAAGTGGTAAAAATCAATGTTTTGCCATTTCATTGGCATTTTATTTCAATTACCATGATTACCAGGCTTGGGGACAAGTCGGTCTAAATCTGGCTGTACTCATTCATCATTTTCCCAGATATCCACTCGATCAACAAGATTCTAATTAATGAAAAAACTTCATTTCTGTAAAAGGTACCTGTACATTAGTCTTTTTACTGATGTTAAGATTTATCTGATTCTTATGAAAGCAGTTATTTTTTAGTATTGAATGGATCTGTGAGAACAAGATGTTATTCTATAAAATGTCCTAATATCGGAGATAGGGGGTGGGGTTGGAAGAAGCAGGATAGGTAATATTCAATGTTCTAATTCACATTAGTGAATGTCTATAAAACTGCATAAATATTTCCTTTTTAACTATGAGTCATTTTATGTTATTTTAACCATGAAGGCAATATTTTGGATACATTTAATGCATTATAATGGGCTTTACTGATTGAATTTTATCAAATAGGGCAGCTAGAGCAGTCCATCCTTAGATGCTGTTCAAAGAAGCCTCCCATCAGGCACATGACGTCATGAAAAAAAAAAAAGAATCAAATTTGCCATTGTGCGTCTCTGGAGATTCTCTTCTTTATGGGCAGGGCAGCCCAGTTTCCTTTTTTGCTTTCTTTTCCACATCATCTTCATATGGATATATACAAAAATGTAGTACTAAGAATGTTGAACTATACAGTCTGAAATCAGCCTTGAAAAATGCTCTCAAAATCCACTTTTCACTGTTCATTTTGGCAATGCCTTCCTCTAGATGTCTAATATAGTTTGCTATATGGCCACACAACTGACTTCCTGTGCCTTTGCCAGTAACTCCCAAGAAAGAATAAATTTAAATGGATGTTAAATGGATTTAGAGCACTTAAGGGAATTTGTGTACGATTTGTAATATATTTGTTTACTTTGCCAAAATATACTGATTCATCCCTTCCGTATATCTGTCAAGACCAGTAGGTTTTTTTTTCTCAGTCTTTTTCAAGTTACGTCTTTGCCTATCAGCCTATCTGTGAACTGTTATAAAGTTGGTTTGTTTGACATGTAGGCCAGCATGGGGTCCAGTTTGTATATAACACCTTTGTTACTAAGAAACCTGAAGCCGTACCACTGAAGTGTTTTCTCAGTTGGCCGTTCCATTACTCTCAACCTCACTCTGTAGTGGGTAGGAGCACATGGGAAGGCGAAGCCACAATTCCCACTTTAGAAGATCCCAAATATCCCACACCACCACATGGGTTTAGAAAAGAATAAGACAGAAGCCATGGAAACCTTTGTGATTAGCTACAGGAAAGGGTTGGCCTCTGGTCACACACACTAGGAGAGAACATAATAACATTGTGTGGTGGGCAACACGTCTGGTCAGTGGTGAGAGGGTGGTCAGTTTTGTCTGCTACATCCATGCATATCACTCAACACTATGGTTTAGCCTTTCTTTGGGACCCCAGGAATCAATGTGGTCAGTCCATCTGCCTCTCCACACCATTCCATACAGCACACAGAATATTGAGGTAGCAAGGGACTATATGGACCTGAAGATTTACTCGGATGAATGAACATCATGTATCTGTTCTAGGAAAATGTTTGTGGAAGTAATTTGATTCGCACTCAATGTGAGCATTAATTCCCCTTAGGTGTTTTCCACCAGTAAAAATTGGCTGTGGTCAGAGGGAGGAGGCATCTGGGGTTTTTAAAGTTAAAATATTGGTAGAATAAATGAAAGGGATTGCGGTAACAGAAGCGGATTATCAAGCTGCAGTATTAAGACCAAGATGAAGTTACGCAAGGAGGTGACTCCAGCCACCTGATGTGTGGCCATGCACTGGAAACTTCATCAGAAAATCCAATTGAACACAGTCTAGCAACAGTGCAGTGATTTTCAGTGGAAAATAGGATTTATCCAACTTGGCATTGTGTCTAATTCAATGTTGCTCTTGGCGTTAGAAGTGTGCTTGCCTCTACATGACTGGTTGAGGAGTGATTTGGGAGATGTCATTAGAGCAAAAGAAACTAGTTGAATATAGCCACTTTATATGAAAACGGGGCAAATATTTTTGCTGCATATCTTGCAGACTGCCCATGCCCAAATACCCTGGAAACTAGCAAGATTTAGGAAGCTAAAAAGATTTCACATGATGGCCTCATGCTAGTTTTACTTGGCTGAGTTTGTTACGCTTGGGCGTTTATAAATAAATGGAATTAGGCACAGGAGTAGGACAAATTGGATCTTATTTCAGTGGAACGAAGGAGAACAGAGTTGTCTGGGAAGGTTAACTTTACAGCATGCTAACATTGAGTTTAATTGCTTTGAATTATACAGGCAGGAAAAATGCTCCGGTAAAACAAGAGAGGATTGCAACACACAACAATGTGAAACAGAGCCACATATGACTAACAATTTTTTTGGCAGCCAATTTGTCAAGGGATTGGTGAACCAGCTTTCTGTTTCCATAGAATTAATGAAGAGATCAACCTTATTAACTTTGACATGGTTTCCTATCTTTTTTATATTGTCACCCTCTGAGCTTCAATGTCAGGAAATGACAAACTGAGAAAGTACAGTAGGAGCCTTTTTGTCACCAGATAGAGGAAGTGTGTTCCTTGCAACAAGAGACAGTGCCTTCAGACTAATTACTAATACAGAACATTAATTCCCTGCAGGAAGTTGTCGTGATATTGGAGACATTACTGTGGACATATTGTTTTAACCATGACAGCAATACTAACATTATTTCTGATCTTTGCTTTCAGTACCAGTGCTGCCAGGAGTTATGAAGACTTCCAGCCCGCAAGTTCAGGTGAGTAATGCAATGGTTCCAGGGTTTTGTGACCCTCTTTGTTCATGTTGAATAACTTGAAATTGAAGTAGGAAATGGGGTAGATGATGCTCACATTCTAGGATTATCCCCTTTCCCCTCCTCCTCCCCCTCCCTTACCCCAAAGAAACGGAACACATCCTAAAATACTCCATCCCACAAATACCTTGACTCCAGCAATCAAATGCATGCAGGTACATGTGTGCACAGATGGGGGCACTTTTATACTCCTAGGGTCTGTTATCCAAGGATCTGCTGTTCCAAAGCCAATGCCCACTATTCTGAGGGGCCCCTACTTTGAAGGCATGGCAAACTGCAATAAGATAGCAATCCCTTGCAGCAGAGTACACATGTACAGCCCTATATGTATTATGCCCCATTTTGCTATCTGTACGCGTACACATAAGCTCAAACAATGATTGATTTCAGATCAAAGCTCGTTTAATTTTTGGAATAGCAGACAGTTGGAATAATGGACCCTCAGACAAGCATGTGAATGAATGCAAAGACGCACACACACACACATGCACACACATGCAGGTGCTTTTCCGAAACCTCTTTATCTCCTCTTTACAGCTATAAATACTTGGCAAACTTTTCATTTTTGTTGGAATCACTTCAGTAGTGCTTCTTTTTATGCCTGTCATGGAATGCCACCTCAGCTTGACTTAAAATTTAATTTAATTGGGTCTCATGGGGAAAACTGGAAAAAAACCTTATTACTTTTTTATCAGCCTTAATGATAAGATAGGATAAGGGCACTTTAAAAAGTGGAGTCGTACAAAGCCCTGTTGTTACTTACAGTTGATGAATATTGGATATGATGTGGATGATTGAAATAAAAAATGTCCGTGATTTAAGCAAACTCCTCCAGTATATTTGGCACTGCCATAGCAAAGATTTGTGACTGGATCCTATTGGTGAAAAAGCAATTACAAGATTAGAAATCATTTGTTCTTTTCTGGTTTCCATGTACTTAGATGCTGTTAAACTGTTGAAGTTGTTGCAACTGCCTGCTTAAGGTACCCACATGCCAGATTGTGACGTTGATCACCCCTTAGATCTAATACAGATTTTAAGAAGTCACACTGACATAACCATGGGTGGTAGAAGGCTACAACTCCAACAGCTTAAAAAGTTGTGTCAGTGTTATCTGTGGCAGAGCAGTTCTGGATCATTGGGGACAAATTGCCATGGACTCCTCTAACTGGCAACATTCAGTATTAGGCCTGACAAGCTCTGTCAGTGATTGATACAGGGAAAACTGTTCTCTAGACTTGAACCAAACTTCAAAAGCATTGTTTTCCCATTTGTTGTGTGTGTTGTTTTTGCACCCTTCGTTGATAGTCTTGAGAAAGTTTAGGTAGAAAAAAGGACAACAAGCTGCCCTTGTCAGTACCTCATCACTCATCCAGAACATTTGGTGAGACTTTACACCCCTCTGGCATATCTGACTTTTAATGGCTCAAAATTTAAATGAAAGTGTGCATTGTTGACTTTGATCACTCTATGGATATCTGCAGTGCCTGAAGGCAGTGGGTTAAAAGGAGACCAGGATGATGGTCATTAGCTGCCATGTTGTTATCACCTGTGAGGGAGAGACTGTCTCACCAGGAGAGGCAGTCCTGGCCATTGTGGTCTTCTTTTTGGAGAACATGTTCTGATATCTGTGAACTTTGCGGTTTAAAGTTCAGACATATGTCTTTTGAGGTACATTTAGGAAAAGATTGTGATGTATCTATTGTAGCATTACTTTGGACAGGGTTGTGACCTAGGTCAGAGGGGGTTAATGAAAGTATGACCTTGGGTTTGGAGATGAAAAGTGATTTTTCACTGCATCATGCTCCTACCCGCCATATTGCAATGACTGTAGTCATCAAATTGATTAAGTTATCAGTTGTACTTATGCAAGTTATTGAAGAGATTTCACAGTGGTTGAAGAAACTTGCTGTTGCTAAGGGCAAACACTATGAAATTGAACTAGTGGCTGGCAGTCCTCGAGACTAAAAAATTCTGTGCCTCTGTTTCATTTTCTGTTCAATATGCTGTTTTGATTTATATTGTTAACTCATTTAATTCTGCTAGTGGAAACTTGATTTTACAACCAACAGCTATGAAAACAAAGCCGAGGTGATACTTTTTACCAAATGTCAGTGTTTTCCATATTTGAATTCTGGCCTCCATAATCAGACAAAGGAGGCTTTCAGTGAAAGGGCAGATTTTCATACCAGATCAGTGTTTCCAGCCTTATCTCTCTGCCTGGGTTAGACTAGATCATGTGGTCAATTGAAATTCTTTTGATCCTGAAAATCATTCCCAGGCCTCAAAAATCTGTTAAGAATTGTAGATTTTGCAAGAATAACATTGCTCTGGTTTTGTTTGATGATGTTTATATATCTTAAGAAGCTAGAACCAAAAACATTGTGTGGTTACATTGACCTGCATGGAGGATCCCAGGGTCTATTTTAAAGGAAGCGTTCATAGAACCATGTTTACGGGTAGCCCATTAGCACAATTTGATATAATCATTTGGGAGCTTGGTAAAAAATGAATGTGCAGGATCCACTCTAACACGATTCTTATCTTGGCGATCTTACAGTTGTTTTTAGCCAGTAATTTTTACAAGTTTTATTTATTTTATGTTTGTTTTGTATCATAGAAATCTTAAGACTTTGTTAATAGGTGTCTCGTGTGATATAGGCTTCACTGAAATAATTTGAAAGAGAAGGGTCACCTCTGGGGCATGGTGTTGTACTGTATTATGAATAGTATACACCGTCATAGCCATCTTTGTACTTGTCATAGTCATCACTTCTGTAATTAATCCTCATTGGTGTGGTATCATCTGTACAAATTTACTGGCTATGAAGATACATGGCCATAAGTGAGAGAGAGTTTGAAATTAATGACTTTATCAGAGTCTGAAGGAGCACCATAGTGTATTACATGTTAGTGAAAAGCTTGAGATTCAGAAGAGACATGGTGAAACCGGATTTGGGGGGGGGGGGGGGGTCAAGGGGAAGGTCATGACAATTCTTCACGTTTTATTATATTATTCTCACCAGCTTTAACAATAGGGGCTATCTACATATTGTAGACCCTTATTCATCTATTGTAGACATTTTTTTAAATGATGTTTTATGGAGCATGATTAAAAAAGTTCTAAATGTAACTTTATCCCACTTAAAATATAATGTGTTATTTACTGTTTCCAAGAAACTGATATTCTTCTTTGAATGTGCATTGTGATTTTCAGAACATTAATTTTATGAAAGTGTTCAATGGGGGTTTCCACATCACATTTACCCTTATGTCGCTAAGTGTTCAAGCAGTGGGAAACTGCTCCATTGTTTCTCACACTTGAGAGCCATCCTATACCGTTCCATTAATAAAAAGGGCAACTTTGTTGTGAAGAGGCACTTTGTCAGAAAATCAGCTGTAAAGGAGGTTTTTGTAATACACTTAAAATCAACTTTATCAAAGGAAAGCAGGTGAAATGAAATGTTTTGATAAGGTGAAGTGGAAATATCTTGATTATTGTGACTGTTAAATTGATTAGGGAAAGAATAAATAAATAATCTCCTGGAGAGAGATGTCCTCCCCTGAACTGTATTAAAACTGTCAAAGTCTCAAGAGCAATATAAATTTGAGATGTGGACATTTTGAATTTACTTACTGACAATTAATAAGACCAACTTTCTGTCAAAATGCCAAGATTAGAAGTTTTCAAAATCTTGTTAGCCAGGGGCTGGTAATTTTCAAGACGGGTTATTCAATTTTGCCGCGTGCCTTGTAAATTTGATTGCAGAATAGTAGTATTTTGCGCCATTATTCAGTTGTTGCTGGCTAAAAGCATGTTATTCTCAAGTGCACCTAACCACTCAGGATTTCTGAGTGTACTGAAAACCATGCAACCTCAATATCATTGACATGTCTTTGTCGCAGATGCATGTTGTCTTTATGGTAGTTGGTTTTTCAGTGAATTCTAAAACTCAGGGTGGAAGAAGTGAGTTTTACATAACTGATCCTTTTAGTAAGGTCAGATAAAAAATGTGTGTCTCTCTCTCACCCTGCTGTAGGTCTGGAAGCCAGCAGACCTCGGCAGTGCCACCTGGCATGGAGATGACATCCTATACCTCTTAATAGGCAATAAGTAAATAATCCATGCACAGTTTTATCCAAGTTATGGCATCTCTGTTTGTTGATTTATCCTGGAATTTTCCACCTGATATGTGTAAACTTCTTACCTTCTCTGGTGTGAGTTATGATACTACTTCATCCCCTCCCGTCTCAGGTGGCTCTGTATTATGTAATATAGTGTAAAGGAAGCAGCATTTAACACAAATATTTGGGGGTCATTTTGGTTCAGGTTGGTGGCTGAATTCCATGATTCCATTCATGAACTGTCTTGTCCTTGGTTAATATAGGATAATTTGATTATTATTGGAGAAAATAACCTCTTCCTTGAATTCTGCTGATCCATAAACATACTAGTACACATTTTATGTATATGGTTGGCTCCTATTTGGTCAGCTTATATATGATTATCAGTTACTGCAATAATAATTTGAAGAAGATTTTAAGAAATTTTCAATTTAATCAGAAAAAAATCATAAAACTAATCTATTGTTTGCTAACTACTAGAATTCTAGCAAAATGTAATTGTAGGTCAATACAGCCATGCACACATGCACATGCATGCATATATATATATGGCCACACATAATGTACATAAATGTTCAGACAAATAGTTCATATAAAAGAAGATTACAAGTCCTAAATTAAAAAGACTACAAGCTGCTGCAGCCATTATTCTTCTTGATGAAAAAATTACTTTTGAAACCAAGTGTAACATGTTTCTTTGTTGGGAGTAATAACTAAAGTCACTGTAAAACAAGGCGGGAAATTGGTTCTGCCAGGTTAGCCCCTCCTTTCTGATGTTAAGGAAACTTGGTGGTTGTTTGAATGGAATAAATCTTTGTTAGAGCTGCATGAGTTGAGAGAAGTGTCCTTCCTTTTCATGTTCCAGTGCATTTTGTCTGTACGCAATCTGATTAATCCCATCTGTCTGTAGTGATACTGGCGTCTGTTGACTTGTTTATGAGAATTCTTTTGTAATGTTTTAGGAAACTTGTTTTTATATATTTTTGTCATCTTTCTGACAATATTTATTCAAAGAATGTGTCTGACTCTATGGGTTTATTTGTTAGTCACTATGTTTGTGTGACCTAAGTATGATTTCATAACATGTTTTGAAATTTGCATGCTCTTGAACATTGTCCCAAATGAAAGTAAGAAAAAAAAAAAGAAAATGTTACGTAAATTATAAGGCAACACACTTGATTTGATAAGTGCTAGCTTGTTTTAAGCTGTTTAAAAGAAAAAAAATATTGGTCAATGAACCATCACTGATGCATTTTAGAGTGAATGTTTTGACTGGTGTGTATAAAACTGCATGTAGTTGTCTGTGTGATGTTGAAAGGTGCGGGAGACAGGTTCTGGTAATCCAATCGGAAAGTGTGGAAAAAATGGCATCATGTTTGCTAGCTGAGGTACCATGTATGGAAGACTTGTAGGGTTTGAAGGGCTTGTAATTCCAGTTTTTCTTCACTTTGCATGGCTGGTGAATTAGCTAATGTGGTGATTATTTACTCAATGAAGTCACCGTTTAAACTTCACTATTAGGTAACCAGACCTTAAAAGCATTGTGCATGCAGGAGTGCTCTCCAGTAGGATGGTGTGAAATCATGTTTCCCCCCTTTTTTTTTGTAAGGTTTAATGAATGATTGATATGAAGTAGAAAATAAAAACACATCAATGAATAAATTATTGATAAAAATTGATCCACTGCCATTTAAACTCTCGTTATCTTAGTCCAAGGAGATAAAAGAAGATAAATCATGTTTTAGTTCTCCACTTTGATGGTCCAGGTTTAATGACCCATGGATGCTTTACAAATTATTAAAAGAGAACATGAAAAATGAACAATTCAGCTTGTTTGGTTTTTTTTAAAGGGGGTGGGGTGAATTTTGGTGATAATGCCTTCTAAGACAAAAATGCCTTTATGCCTTTGGTTTTAACTGTTAAAACATTGCACCATCTGGTTGCATACACTTAAGATTTATCAAGAAGCTCTTTGTTTCCTGAGACCTTTGTCAGCATTTTGTTTCTCTTCCCCATTAGCATAACCCTTGAGGTGTATGTTTTTAGTTGTGCATTTGTTTAAAAAATTACAAATAAGCCTCAATTTTCCTTTTTAGATGGTTTCGTAAGAGTGGATCGTCCAATGGAAAACCTTACCAAATTCACCGGAGAAAATGTGAGATTACGCTGTGAAATCTCAGGCTCTCCAGTCCCACGCTACACCTGGTTCAAGGATAATGTAACAATACAAGAGAGCAGACACAGCAGACTGAATGCCAAAGATACTTTTTGGGGATCAAGGTATTTTATGTTTCTCTGCTAAAGTTGCACTCTAAGGAGCACGACGTGTGATATCTCATTAAAACTTGGTCTCAGTCCTGATTGATGGTGTTTCAGTAGAAGATTTTAATGGTACACTCAGCTTGAAATGTAAAATGAAGTCTTTTAAGTTTATTTAAATTAATTACAATTTTAGTTTTACTGTTTAGTTCTACTGAAGGTTTAATGAGTTGGGCTGTAATCATTTATGCAATATTACAGGTTACGTATAAACAGTGTTCAAGAATCTGATTCTGGTGTCTACTCCTGTGAAGCAACCAATGTGTTTGGTAGAGAAAGAGCCAGTGGAATGCTGCTAGTAAAACCTGGTAAGTAGACAGAGATTTGTTTTCATTCCAGTGTATAATGACATGATTCTCAGAAGTAATTGACTGTGTGAAGTTGGTATATAAATATAAGTCTATAATAACCACAGGAAACCTCAAGGGTTGTATTACTACATGGGATCAATAATAATGCTATAGACTTCATGTATATTGTAAATGTTGCATTGCCTCCTTTTCACATACTAAAATGTTATCCATGCACTTTGTGTTAATGTTACAAAGAATGATGGGCGTGGATTGTTGGTTTAGAATACTCCATGAAAAAAAACTGTTGTTTTCACATAAAGACCTGCTTTGACAAATATAGTACTTGATCCAGTAAGCCAGATTATTAATTGTACTGCTGGCAATATGCTGAAAAGAATTGTATGCTTCCCCAAACAAATATATCAGTATTATTCTCATATATTTTTCATACTTCGTGGCAAGTTCGCCATTGCCCATATATGTATTGAGTTATGGTCTTGATTTGCAGGTCGTCCTCCTAATTACACTCCTAGGACAGTAGAGGTGGATCCTTTTCCGAGTGGTCCACCAGATGAGGAGACCCCCATACGACCACCAGGCTTTGATCCATTCGGTACTGCAGCTTTCCCTAATTTCAACTACAGACCACCAGGGACAAGGTATGTAATGTAATAGACTGACTAACTGGTGAACACACAGCCATTGGATTATTTTTTGAGTTTTTACTCTCAGTGAGCGCAACCTTAGCTCCCTCTGGGGGCTTGTGGTTGGGATCTTTTAGATATACATGGCTTGAGACTAGTCCTTCTGTTGTTTTGGCCATATTGGAACCAAAGACTTTTATCTTGTTAGGCTTACATAGTAAGATGATGTTAAAAAACTCTTTGCTGTCCATTATTCTTCTTTGACTTTCTTTACCAAAGCAAAAATTGCCATCTGGTTGTAATAAAAATCATTTATGAGATCTCTGTGTTCTTGGTAATATTGGGATGAGAATATCTGTATTTTGTCTTGAAAGAGAAGTCTTTTATGTCCTGTTTGATTGCAGCTGCCTGGTTTTTGGCAATGGAAATAAATATAACTTCTTTATCAGTGTGTGTATGTGTGTGGCCTTCTGCATGTAACTTTACAAACTATTTGAGCCTGTATCTTCTTTTTTCTCTACTTCCAGAGATAGCCAGCCAGGCAATGGTTTCTGCCAACCATACAGAGGAGTGTCGTGCTCTAGATTTGTTGCCAATAAAAGTATTTATGTCCTAGACAACTTCATGCAGGGCCGAGTGGAGAATCAGCTGTTAGGTTAGTCTGCAGAGAATATCTCAAAGATCTTCACAGACATCCTGGAGAGAACTATACAAATCTCTGTGCGAAGGTTTTAATATGTCTTGATTTTGGTGAAAAAAATGGCATTATTGGATTAATGGCATCTAAGTTTTCAAGTGTAGTTTAGCATTTAAAAAAAATTTCCTCTGTTTAATGTTTATGATACTGAAGCTACAAAACAAGGAAAAGGTTTTGACTGGGGAATATTTTTATATTTTAATTGTATGAAATATTTGAAAGAAAGAGTTAAATTGAATATATATGATTTAGTTAATAATTTCCGACTGTTCACTTGAAACTTAACTCATAAACAGCACAAAGCTAGTTGAAAACAACGCAAAATCCTTAATACAGTGAATTCTCAAAATCTATAGATCTGTTTGTAAGTCATGTAAACCATAATAGAAAAATATTTGAAAAAAAAAAATTAAAAAGGGGGTCAGAGAGTATAGTATTATATATTTGAATAATGAGTGCTTTCTAAAACTAAAATCTTCATCTTCTTTTTCAAGCTGCCATCACAGTGATAGAGCAGACGACAGAGATGTCAGAGAGGTGTGAGGAGTACGCCATTCCCCTGCTGTGTCACTTTAACTTCCCTCTGTGTGACAACAGTGGTGTGGAGCCACAGCCACGACAGATTTGTCAGGAGGAGTGTAACATTCTCATGACTGATATGTGCAAGACTGAGTACGTGCTGGCTAAGACGCAGCCAGTGATTGGTATGTAGACGGAAATGTATCTTAATTTTAATTCAGACATAGGTTAAAACCATTTTGGTCTTTAAACTAGTTCTAGACAGACATTTCTCACCAGCAATGAAGTGTCTGTGTTTTTGGAGGGTGGTATTACCCAGAGACCCCACTGTGGCTCAGGCATTGAAATTTTCCACAAATGATTTTAGTTGTCTTGTGGTAATTTAAAACTGAACCTCGATTTTACTAAACAGACCTATCGACTTGCAGATTTGAACATATGAGAAAGTTGAAAAGACTGACATGTGTTTATGGATCTTTTTGTCTTTAAAAATAATTTATAATAAGATTTAGACATTTAAAGGCAATGTTAGAATATCTGGGATGAAACTATCTGATACTAATAAATGTTTCTTGTTCCTAAAATCTACTGAAATTAAATATTGAATGCCTAGGGCAGTTTGATCAATTGTGCTTTACATGCATTACACATTATTGTCTTTTCAGGTAACAGTTTATTACCCAGGTGTGAGGATTTGCCAGCCAAAGGAACACCACAGGCTGCTAATTGTGTCAGCATTGGTCTGCCTAAAGGACAAGTGAAAGTAGACACAGGAAGCCGTGGTATGATATTTATATGACTCTTCTAAAATTTACCCTGAGTGTCAGAGCAACGTAAAAATTAGCTTGTAAATATTAAATATACCTTGGAGTCATTTTTACTAGCTCTGAAGACCAGCGGCCATGTTAGGCTTCCATCAATCAAATAGAACTGCTCCGCAGTGAAACTGCAGTTGAATGTCATTAGACCAAAATGAAACGTAAAGCAAATTTAATTCTGCTTTATTTAATTTTATTTACTGTATTTAAAGAATAAATGAAAAAAATGAATAATATTCTTCGAAAAGAAAAGATATCCAATGTTTTTGTATTTTTTGCTTATCAAAGAACAGTTAGTCCTGAGATATACACGTGCACAATACACGTGCTTGCCGTGTGCCAAATTTGACAGCTACACTGTATGCCTGATACCACTATAAGGGCTGCGCAATGGCTACACGAAAATCAGTTTTTACAGCAGAATGTTGCTTGTATTGTGGCACTGACCTTCGACTGCAAGATATTTTCAATTCAAACTTCTAACTCCGCGTCAGGCACTTTAATTACTTCTTGTCTCGTGTGCACGAGATAACTTCAGCGCAAGGCGGGAAAGGCAGCTCCAGGCAGCCAAACCTGTGACGTACGAGAATTATGACTTCCAAATATGGATCCAGGCGGACACAGCTGTGAGGTGTGACTTCCAAATATGGAAGTGCCCTAGGCAGAATTTTGAAGAAGAACGCCCCCGAGTTGCCGCTGTTTGCTAGAGCCTGGTATTGCTAATATGGGTTATATGTGAAATCAAGATCGAGCTGGCAATACCGGAATCTAGAACCTAGGGTACTAAAATTTGGATTGAAATTTCATTTTTTTGCCCGGGCAGAGTAATAAGTCATATATGCACAACATTTTGTTTGCACACTTTCTCTGTGTAGGATATAAACATCCCTACTCTTCTCTCTGTGTAGGTCACACCTGTTATAATGGGACAGGCATGTCATACCAGGGGACAGTGAGCCACACAAAGTCAGGACTCAAGTGCCAGAAGTGGACCTCAAATAGCCCCCACCTTGTCACTCTGTCACTTGGCCAGTTCCCACTGCTACAGGGTACGTATAGACAGCTACAGGAGCTCTGCAGTTAAATTTTATCTTATTATTTCATTTTTCTTTATGCCATCACTTTACACATTCTGAAATGTATTGGCACCAACAGAATTATTGATCATAGGTTCTGAAAGATTGATGATGTCACTAGTGAGACTTCATTACTAAAAAAAAAAGTAAGAAATGTTAAGTTGGTGAACCTAGAATTCTAGATCCTCTAACAGAGAGAGACAGTGTTAGTGAAGATATATAAGTGGGTCAGATTATGAATATTGCCCAGTTAAATACCTTTAAAAAAATTCATTTGTAAAATATGCCTTTGTATTTATAACAGGAGGACACAATTACTGCCGCAACCCAGGAGGACGCAAGGAAGCACCTTGGTGTTTCACAATGGATAAAATGGTGCCCACAGAACTTTGTGATATACCAAAGTGTCGTAAGTTTTATTGGCTATGCACATTTATATATGCCTGATACCACTTAAGGGTATTGTTAGTTTGATTTGATGGAGAGTATTGGAAGCATGTATTCAATAAGAAAAGGTGTATATTATTAAGACAGATACTAAATATCTTGCTGTCTATTTGGTTCATGAATTTAAAAAGTTACTTTGCATGAATAATCTGTAACTTAAAATTTGTAACAGTATTTAAATTCCCAACTTTTTACACAAACTTGTGGTTATTAACAAACTTTCACAAAGAGAAAAATTAGTAAATTTGATTTAATTTTGTTAATTTTTAAATCATAGCTTTTTGTTCTTCTAGCTGACCTAGTGAAGACAATAAACCAAGTGACATCTGATGCATCAAAAAACAACTCAAACCTCAAAGAGATTCTGATCATCGTCCTGCCCAGTGTGGCCATCCCTCTTATTTTGGCCCTGATCATTACTGTGATATGCCTGTGCTCGAGACAGCGACGCAACAGGCAAACTCCACCAGAAGCCGCAAAATCTCCAGAACAACCAAACCAAGACATGGAGATGACTGCTCTAATCATTAAGAATCCTGTCAAAGCAAAAGAGTTTCCACGATCTGCAATTCGTTTTGTTCAGGAACTTGGAGAAGGGGCATTTGGAAAAGTTTACAAAGCAGAAGTGATTGGATTATATGGAGATAACACAGTTGGTACAATTGCTGTGAAAACATTAAAGGAAAATGCTTCACAAAAAATAGCTAGCGATTTTCGTCGCGAAGTTGAATTGATGTCTGACATGAGACACTTGAATATTGTGTGTCTGATTGGAGTTTGTATGAAAGACCAGCCATGGTGTATGCTGTTTGAATACATGCCACATGGCGACTTACACGAGTTCTTAATACGTCATTCACCACATTCAGATGTGGGTATGAATGAGGATGGCCTTGTACCGCGCCATCTTGACACCTCAGACATGTTGTACATATCAGTTCAAATAGCAGCAGGGATGGAATTCCTCTGCAGCCACCATTTTGTCCACAGAGACCTTGCAGCTAGAAACGTTCTGGTTGGAGACAATTTAACTGTAAAAATTTCAGACTTTGGTCTTTCAAGAGACGTTTACTCATCGGATTATTATCGCTTGCAGAGCAAGGCCCTCCTTCCAGTGCGCTGGATGGCACCCGAGTCCATTCTTTATGGGAAGTTTACAGTAGAGAGTGATGTGTGGTCCTATGGAGTGTTACTGTGGGAGATATTCAGCTATGGACTCCAGCCTTACTATGGCTATACAAATCAAGAAGTGATAGAAATGATCCGAGGCCGTCAGATATTACCATGCCCTGATGGCTGCCCCAGTAGGGTATACACCCTGATGGTGGAGTGTTGGCATGAAATGCCAGCCAGGAGGCCCACATTCAATGAAATTCACATGCGTCTAAGGCAGTGGCGTGGGGAGCTGATAGCAACCCAGTTCCCACAACATAACCTGGCTCAGAGCCATTCTGGACACTCGAGTAGTACACAGCATAGCAGTGGCCGCAGTCAGCAGAGTCACCATAGCAGCACAGGGCCCAGTAATAACACTACCACTACAGGACTCACAGGGAGTTCAGGGAGGATGACTGGGGGGAACCAGCCACCCCCGGGGTTCCCACCCATCCCCCCTCCCCCTGTAGGCTATTACTCAACTCCATATAGTAATGTCCCATCTCAGGGATATGCACAGACTGGGCAGGCACCGCCACCCCCAGGATTTGTTCATCACCCTGCTATGTATAAAAAGCCCTCTCCACCCGGCTCTGTAGCCAGTCATAAGTCATCAAGCCATAGTTCAAGATCATCGTCCAGTAACTACAAACCCAACATGCAAAATAAAGTGCCAACCAACCAGCAACACAACGTCCAAAGCCCAGTGCATGTCAATAATTCCATAAACGCCCGGAATGAAATGATTAAAGACAGCATGTTTATAACAGAGCCAAGACAATCAGAAATATAAGGCCTCTATTTCTATAATTTGAAAGTAGTGTATAACTTGCATTTGTGTTGTAAGTGATGTGTATATATTTGGTCTCTTAATACCCAAGTGCATACCAAAGTTTGCAATTTTGTATTGCTCCCTGTATATTACTGACAACATGGATGTATTCCCAAAGAAGTGTGATAGAACCAGTGAAAGATGGTCTACAGAATTTCTCATTATCAGAAGTGACCTTGAAAGGTCAATTTTTTGTAAATATAATTATTCATACAAATTGTTAATTTTGTGCTTCTGTCTGTAGTCACTTTGCTTGCTTGTGTAAATGACTAGTTACTCATGTTTTATTGAGATAGTATAACCCTTGAAAGAGCCCCGAGGTCAGGCTCAGAGACAAGTCATTAGATGTTTATACTGCAATTATGGCTTTATTTTTTAGTAATAATGTTGATAGGAAATGAAAATGGATCTTGACAAATGCAAGTGTATTTTTGCAATTTCAGAAGAATTATTACTTCCATGTTGTCTGTCTGTTTTACCCAACATTACTTTGAAATGATATTAATTTTACAATGGTTATCAAGTTTTAACTTGTTCTGTGGTTATTAAATGAATGGTTCAATTTAATTCTACATATTTACTGACAATAAACTACTTTATGGTAGTTTTCATGTGTGGATTTTTTAAAATTCCATGATAAATTGTTTCATTTCTAAGCCAAAGGCTAACTTTCAATCATGAATTTATCTTCTTTCACCTTGAATGTTAGCTTTTTGTTACAGATTTATTACGTTGTTGCCAGTAAAGTATTTGTTGAAAATTACTGAGGAAATTATCAATTCAGGTAAATGTATTGTGCCCATTATTAAACTCTAATGCCAATTCTAAAGGTTTTATTTCATTGTCTGTTGTAAACTTGTTAACAAAAAAGGTGCATTTTACAGAGGAGCTCCAGCTTTGTTCCAATTTTTTGTCTGAGGCTTCCCTCACACAGGCTTCTGAATCCAGTCTTTGTAGCATGGCAAGCAGTAGATTAGATTTATTCTGGATATTGTTCCATAGCTTTATTGTCTGTTAGGTAATAAAATGACAGATTGTCTTATATCAAACATACTCTTCGTTTGACACTTATTTGATTATAATCAATTTCTTAAATAAAGGCAGGCCAATGAGGGGATTATTGAGGCTGTTCCCTGCTTTCTCACCCACAGTTCTTTAAACCATGGAAATGCAAAACCAACTTTTTGCTACACTACGTGGTGTGCAATTCAGATAAACATTGACATTTTCACATAAATATATCGAAATTGATGTAGTTTCTCAAAATTCTATATTTCTCAGTCATTTTCGATGGAAGACGATACTTATCCATTTTGTAATGACAAATTTCCTTTGCTTATCGAAGT
This sequence comes from Lingula anatina, assembly GCF_001039355.2. The sequence goes on along the minus strand of NW_019774703.1, from coordinate 39,185 downwards.
ACATTTGATTTTGTAAGTTTAGCAAGTGCCATCTTGAATTGCCACTTGGACGCTTGAAGAATGAGGGGATTTTATAACACATTCGATATGCATCAAGAAAGAGCGTTTCCCAGAGAAATAAAAATAATAATAATAATAATTCGAGTAAATATGAATCAAACTTTATTTCAAATTTAAGTGAGAAGTACAACTTGAAAGTGAAAGTAGCATCAGAACTGCCAATATTATAAAGAGGTATAATGAGATGCAATAATTGCATCATAAAAATACCTGCCTATAAAGTTTTTGCCAAGGTATTTATTGATGCAGGCAAGATAAGATGGACCAAGCCAGCTGAAGCTGACAAATGTACAGATGACCTTTCTCAGTCTGAATACTAAAAAACCTTGTATACTTGATAACTGCACCCACTTTTAAGCCTTGCATATCTGAACCAAGAAATTTGAAAATGAAAGATTCTCCATCTTTAGAAATATTGGAAATTGAGCAAAATTGATAAAAAAAAAAAGTGGTTTTTCAAATTTAAAGAGATTAAACAGGGAATGAGGCAGGATGTTTTAACCCTTTATCAAAGGACTTTGGTCATAAGACCAACTGGTTGATACGAGCTCCAGATGCTTGAATGTCATCCACATAAAAAACTATGCTGTAAACAGTGATGGGGCCAGCAATATGGCAATATATACTGAAGCAATGAATGATAATCTGAAACGTCAAACTATTCAAACAAGACTATATACTACCACTACATCTTCACTTTATGTGCATTGCAGCATTTTTGCACATTATTCAACTATGAATTGTGCATTGTACAATATGCAAAGGCTTCTTAACTGGTCTTTACAAAAAAAAGCACCACTGTTAAATTAGCTGACACTACTATTATAGTAACCTTTAATACTTTAAACTTTTTAAAGTCAACAGTGAAATAAAAACTAAGAATATAACTTAACTAGAAACCAATGTATATCTTAAATGAAATCTCATCTTGAGACTTTTCAAACTTAAAAGTATAAATGTAACTAAAAATAACTAAAAATATATCTTCTCTTGATCAAAACAAATTATTTACATGTATAAATTGCCCACTGCTAATAGGAGGCATAATTATCAAAGCATATCCTTAAATGTTAAACCGAAAAAAAAAAAAATTCTTTACAACCAAATATATGCATATATTCTAAATAACAGTTTTGGAGGAAAAAGCCACAGAGTTAAGCAACGTAATAAATTCAAATGAAAACTACTATTTCTTTTTTTAAAAATATGACAGTTTGGCAGCACAATTATGAATATGCTTTGGTAATCATTTGTCATTATTCAAAACTAAACTCCAACAAGAATTTATGTTTAACAACTCATCTACTCTACTGTTTAACAGGACTAAATCTACATAAATTGTTAGTAGAAAGTAAGGAATGTTAGTAAAAAAAGATGATAATCATTTTCCCATCAACAAATTTCAACAAAATTTGACAAGATTTTCATGGACAAATAACAAGGGTCTGTAAAGCTATGCAAGCTATCAGCCATTTCAAAAATGTTCTGAAGGCATGTGTTAAACATTACATCTCCACAAATTCTTTACATTTCATAAACAAAAATCACATTTGCCTGAAATGCAACCAAACCAAGTTTTCACTTTTTAAATGAAAAATAGTTGTCCAAATTTACAAACTCCAAGAAGATCATATATGGCATATCTTGCAATTGAAATTTATCAAAATTTCTCTTATCAGCAGAAACCCATTAAAATAATAGACTGTTAAGGTAAGGATTAAATTTTTTAACGAGTCAGAACAATTCTTTTTAATTAACATGTTATGTGTTACGTTTCATAGTAAACATTAAAATACAAACTACTCACAATAGACAAACTAGACAGATTTAAACAACAGAGACACTATGACATAAAATAAATGTTAATTTTCACATAATACTCAACAAAAATGAATTTAAGACATTATTTTTTAAATGATTGATTCATACTGTTATAAGATATTCATCATATAATCAAAATTGAGATGGAGAAAGAGAGGGAGTGCAAACCAAAGACAATAGTTTTTTTCTAAGTGTAGCCTTTTTTCTTTAGCAAGACCCTCTCTTTAAACATTTTTATAAGCACCTTTTAAAAAATCTAGCTACCATAGTTCAGGAGTCCTCTCCTTTTTGCAGATTTAAAAGGCCAAAGTAAGATTATTTCACATACTAGTATGCCAGCATACTTCTATCAAGATTTATAATTAATGTTAAATAACATCTTTTTCACAAATATCAAAAATGTCATTATCAAAAAATATCTTCCAATTTGTAACATGTAGCTTAACTTTGCACTAAATACGAATCTCAATTTGCCTTTTTTTCTGGCAGCATTTTACACAAACATCCTCAAAACGACATGGATATACAAACAAACAAACAAACAAATAGAATTTGGTATATAATTTTGGGCAATAATTGAAATTTAATGGAGTACGTCTCATTAAACCTTGTGATGTACCATTTTTTAGGTTGAAAGGAATCCACCAAGACCTCTTCACACATACCACCCTCTCATTAAACGTTTCCTTAAAACCACATAAAATGTAAAATGCAGCTCATCTCTTTTAAAGTTATCCTAAATTTTAAGACAAGATTACATAAGACATATTATTTATGATGGTTCCTCTTTAAGAATCAGTGCACCAATACTTGCTAAAACAGCAGTGCTTAGAACAGCTTTTTCATCACATTTAAACGCAGCATCTCTCCACACCGAGCACAGCGTGGGTAAGCCTTACTTCCTTTACGAGGGATGTGCCAACAGAAACTGCAACGCAATCTGTACTTTTTGTATCTACAGTAGAAAAAAAGGAATAATATTTAAAAAAAATGAAATATTTTTAAAATTAATTTAACATCCATTCAGATAAGTGAGTGACGTTTCAACTTGCATCAAAATAGTACTACACTTAATGATTAAAAGGTGTGCCAAATGTTTCATATACTTGTTGTAATAAATAAGCTTAACATAACTTTACCAATTCATATTTTAAAAAAAACCTTAACAGCAAAAGACGTGCAACAAAGACATCATTCTCATTTGCACAGATTACCTTATACCACATGCATTACAAAGGGGTGTTCCATCTTCTGCATCTCTCCACAGTGGAGTTTTCCTCGTGTTGCAGGAAGCACACTGTTTACCTATAAATATCAATGCAAGATAGTCCGGAAAAACAGTGTTCACAAACTTTCTTCCTTATTTGGCATGAAACAACTAATTCACAAAACAAATGCCAAGTAAAATCAACTTATCTGTAAACAAGGATCTGGATATAATTTTAATATGACACATAATTAATAAACAAAATATAAATGGTACATAAAAAGTCAACATAAATCATACTGGCAACCAATCAACGGAAAATGAACTAAAAAAACACTCACCAGAGTGATGTGTATAACACTGGTATGGAATTCTGGTATATTTGCCCCGAGGTTCATCAGATTCGGAATCTGTAGCTGACTCACGGCTTCCACTGCTGTTATGGTGGAAAGAAAACACCTCAGCTTTGGGCCTTAATTTCCTACGATTTGTTTTGCATGGGCTGAAAAAGTACAATTTGTATCAATTTATCTTATTGGCATTATATCTTAAAGTGCTCTTGACAATAAATTCTTAAATCGATCTTTATGAAGCATTAGTATCATACTGCCTGGTGAAAAAAGGTATTGTAATATTATTTTGCAATACTAAAAAATAAAAAATGCCCAAAATCTAAAGCCTACCTGAAATCGGAGTCTATTTTGAGTTGGACCAAGCCTTCTTTAAACTCTGTTTTCAGACTGAACGTTATTCCTCTGAAATCTGGGTTAGTCCTTTCAGCACTCCTCTGAGGTTTCATAGGTTTTCTTGGTGTCTTGTTCTGAACCCTTTTTTCCTTGTGACACATATCCTCTGGCTCTGATATGTCTTCAATTTTTTCAGCATCGGACCCCCTGTTTGAAATCTGGTCAAACTGCAAGTGACTACTGAAAGGCTCAGTCAAGGGCGTCCAGCTTCCAGTCCTCAGCTCGTTCTGGTTCCTTTTCAGCACCACTTCATAAGATAGATGTGAAGAAGGCTGTGACTGGTGCTGGGTACCCAAACCATGTTTGTTGTTACTGACCAAATGCAGGTCTTTTGGGGCAACAACTTGGCGCACAGGTTCAGGAATACTTATATTTGACCAGCTAGAACTGCTGAAATTTAATAGTATTACCTAAAGGTATGCTATAAGTATTTCAAAGTGTTCCATATTTTCTGTCTCTATATTTTGCAAGCTATCCATCTTTCCCAATTTAAGACCCGAAAACTATACAAATCACTCAAATACAAGTATCTGACGTTGATATTTTCCTTCTCAAATATGCAGAAAGACAACTATCAAAATTTCTGTCCAGACATTTAGAACTAAATTATATCATTAGAAGTGTTAGAAAATGTGCAAAAACAGGACAGGTTAGAGCACTGAATCTTTAGCAGGAAAAAAGCATTTTGTAGAGGAAACTTTGATTTGATGCAAAATCATAGATAAGTATTAGAAAAAATAACTCGCTATCAAAAATATCAAAGTGGTTTGAATTATGCACATAACTATGCATTTCCCTAAAAATTCATTCAATAAACTCTTTAGAAAATCTGAATACAATATCAATGTTTTGTTTATAGCAATATTGTTAATAGTGCTATCTACATGATAAGTAGGTTTTATCAGAAAACAATGAATCTTTATTCCTGAAATGTCTGTGTATAACTTATAAGCAAAATATTTCATGGAACTTTTCACAACTACCTCTGGGTACATTTGGAAAATCTGCTGCTAAGAGATGTGTTATGTTGATTCACTTAGAACATTTTTGTTGTGAACATAATCAAGTATAGTATATTTGACAATAATATTTAACAAAGAGCAAGTTATTCGTAATGCATTTGCCTACTAATTGTTTCTCTTTAAAATCGAGTTGTGACCGCCGCAAACCGGTCAATTGCGTCTGTAACACTAGTAAATACCCTGGGGATTTGAACTCATTATATATAAAAATAAAGAAAAAAATCGATGCATATCTTAATGAAATAAAAAACATTACCTTTGATTGAGCCATGGGAGATAAATAAAGTTTCCATAAAATATCCCCGAGGCACGATGACTTGAAGGACTAGTGCTGGAGTTCAAGTTTCCAACCGTTCTTGAATCGTTGGCGAATACGTTGGAAAACCCTCCGTTGTTGCTTTGATTGTCTTGTGCACTTGTTTGTGAACCATTTGTGTCGTCACTTAAGAAGGAATTCCCGGTTATTTTAATTGCATACACCATATTTACTACAATATCTCTGATACAATCACTGATGCCACATCGGTTTTTCAAACTTCGCGCACTTGTGAGCTGATGCGGTGACTAACGCCTTTATAGGTCTTCGCAGGCCCAATTTAGTCAGTTACGCACTATTTAACGCGTCTTGTCACTTTCTTACATAACTTTATTCCAGATGCTTCTTTCGTGCCCCTTCGATCATTTCCATCAGCCGTGGACATAAGTACTAAGGGCTCATTCCCAATAAATATATCGTTCTACGTATATCGATCCAACTCCGCGGGAACTCTCGCTGAATGCAATCAGACTAACATATTAACAAACCTCTTCCTGTTTCCAACGTATTTGTATAATCGTCACCTTTTCTGTATTCTACTCAAGGCCAGAGGGAAGCATGTTAATATGGCTGCATTCAGCGAGTCCCCGCGGAGTTGGATCAATCTACTGAGAACGGTAAGTTTCATTGGGAATGAAGCCTAAGACTACTAAAGTGAACAAGGTCGTTGACAGTCATCATTACCGAACTGATAGTGGAGAAATTGACCTAGTGTCGTTCAGCGTATGTCACAGTATGTAGCAATTGTTTTTTTTTTTTTAAGTTAAATTATCTTGATTGTTAATAGCAGCAAAATACATATGATTCCTACATTTTCGATCACAAGTAATAAAACGAAACAAGTTCACGACATTGTATTGACACAAAAGTTACATCTGTTTACGTTCCCTCATCGTTACTCCCCACAGGTAATATAATGCCACACAACTTTTTTCATTTTGAAACCTTACCGTAAATAACAGAATTTTCGAATTGCCATTTTAAAACCGTATGATTATAAGATAGTAACAATGCGGAGAGGTTCTGATATGACCCCTAAGCATTTTGAAGAAAAGTAAAATTGACCTGTCTAGGTAAGCAGTAATACATCCAAATATACCTTTCTTAGAGGGCAGCTGGATTTTCATTGTCTTAAATCTCTAATAAAATTTTAAAGATATATTACGCGTCTGTAAGGTGCACTGTAGGTGACATGCTTGAATGCAAATTTTCATAAACAAGTTAATTTAATTGCCAAACACTGCTCCAAACTGCTTTTTTATCTAAGCATCTCAGAGAAAACCATATTACCTATGGGAAATGTTTGAGTTCGGATCTGGACGGAATGATGGTCCATCAATATTAAGTAATGACAGAAATTTGATGTGTTATTTTGAGGTTGTAATGTACTGGTACATGTATGTTGACTTCAGGCTATGATACGACAACGACGCAGGAAAATATTAGGCCTACATAAAGTGAAATTCAGCTGTTTTTTTTTTTTTTTTTTTATGAAATCATTAGATTTATGACCTGTGTTTTGGTGACTGTTGAATTACAACATACCGTCCAAAATGTCACATCATTTGACGGTTGTATTATCATGTTCTTTATGTCATGATATAGATAATACATATAAGATATATATATATTTACAACCAATAATTCCCAGGTGATAAAAAACGTTTAAACTTGTTTGAGTACAAAAAAAGCTGTAATAAGGAAAGATCGCCTGCTCTAAAGCAAATTTGCTTGTGTCTAACACAAAATTATTCCTAAAAGATTTTTGATCGTGCTTTTGCTAGCTAGGCCTACCTTTTCATTATTGTTATAGTTTAACTTCGATTTCTCTGAGCAATCTATGCAAATATGTTTTTTAGTTCACGGTCCTTTTAATAATCCCCACCTAATCTCGCTATATAATAAGGCTCCCTGGGTGATCTCACATTTCAATTTTTTCACAACTAGCGAAGTATTTAGTTTTATGTATAACACATTCAAGTCCCTAAACGCTAGCCCTAAACATAAATGTCGAATACCCCACCCCTCGATACCATTGAATTTCAAGTAAACAAAAAACGTGAACGTGTGTATAATTTCAGTTAGAGAATGTCGCCATTTTGAACTCTTTCATCTAACTGGAGAAATGAAAATCATATAAGATTTAACGATGAATCATCTTCTTTTAGGCTTATTAAGTTAATTCTTATCAATTTGATTTGTTTGACATGTTTTTTTTTATTTTGATATACCAAAATTCATCGCTTTTAAAAGAAAAATAATGAATTTTAATTTCTGATTGCCATCTTTTTTGTCTTTAGACCTATTTTTATGTTTTTATTGCAATTTAGCTTTAGACGACTTTTCCTCCTTGCATTTGGCTCAACAGATAGGCCTACTATAAAATAATAATATATAAAACATAAAAAACATAATAATGGTATTATTGGATTTCAATAGCGCAGAGTTATTAATTACGTTATCATATAACAGGCCTCCATTTATATTTGCATGATTTATTTCCTATCAGATATTCCCACCATCCATATTCCTCTCCATCCGTGACCGTTCACACCTACACAGGAAACACTTAAAATGAACTGAGCATGCGCACATATGCGTTGTGAAGGCAAACTAAAATGGAAGACTAGTGAGAGTTGAAAATCAGAATGCATCATTTTAAACTCTTTTTATAAAATACGGGAAAGGTGGGTGAAAATAACAAAACTTATAGAGCTTAAATATATCAGTATACACTGTAATAACTGATCTAAATGTCCATTGAGATTCTTCAACTTGTGTTAGATGGAATCGATGCGCACCCGCCGCTGCATTGCAGAGAAACCGAGAAAGAGTATAATCGCTGTAGATTATAATGAACTGAATCTTAAGTTATGAAATGTTATAACTCAGTATTCCGCTCTGAACTAAGCAACGGATTGTGGGCTTACAGTAGATTTGTGAAGGTGATTTCAGTCTGTGATAGTTTTTGCCTTGCTGCATGTAAAAAAGAGGTCCTTATTGATTGTTTCACTGTAAAGTGGCTGGAATCAGTTAGTCATTTGCAAAGCTGTTGGAGATTTACCTTCAATTTTAGGCTGGTCTGTGATGAGAGAAAGAGAGGGGATGGGGAGAGGCTGACATCTTTTTCTTCACTTTTATTTATGTGTGGGCAAATTGATTTTTTTTCATTGAGTACCTTTGTCAGTATATTGTCGAAGTATAGTTGATAACCATCCCTAGCACTCCTGTACACATTTTTAATATACATTTTTGTGCCAGTGTCTGATATATATTGGTAAAGTTAAGATGAAAATGATATATTCAGTTCGTTTGTTGTGCACCACCTATGAGTTTTCCTTTAATGTGCCCCACACTGATAACAAGGCATTTGATGATGGCCTCTTTTAAGCCAAGTTTTCAGAAAATCCATCAATCACTGTTACAACAGCTTCTAATTAAAATTATCTGTATGAAATATATGCACCTATTTTCCCATCCAAAGCAAAGTTTGAAGCATATCACTCACCTTATCTTAATATCTGACTATCCCGTGATCAGTATTTTGAGTAAATGTGAAAGAGAGCAACAGAGCCAGAAACTATTATAGGATGTGTAACTGCAGCACTATCATTCAATTGCTTTTGTCTCTATTGTAGATGTTCTCCAGGCCTCATTTGCTGATTGAGAGAGATCTTCAGAAGATACAAAAGGATGACCTATGGGTAATGATACATATGCCATGTAACATCAGTGATGAGTAATGATTGAAAAAAGCTCATTGTTTATTTCAGTAATATATTAATCGCTGTGTAGCAAGACTGCATTTTAATATTGTTATGATATTTAGAATATTTTAGTTCTTTGTACTTATATTAGTATTTATTACTGTTCTTACTCATTTATTTAGTTTACATTGTTCACAGCACTGAGATGCATTTGAAGTGCATTCATTGTTTTTTCTTTATAAATACTATTATTATTATTATTATTATTATTATTATTATTATTATTATTATTATTATACCCATTTTTCTTCTTGTCAGTGAAAAAAAAAGGTCATAGTTTGATCATTTTGCTAGATCCAAGTAGAATCAAGTATATTAAGAACCCAATAAGTTATTGATCCCTACAGTAAGAAGCAATATAAGAAAACTTAGGACTCTGTATATTCTGACTAGTTCATTATTTACCTAGCAACAAAATAAAATCTTTCTTTTGTAGGGTATTGAAGCTTATCCACTGACAGATGAAAACATATTTGAGTGCACTGCTAAAGTTAAAGGTCTGAAGGGAACAGCATGGGAAGGTATGTTTCAATGCAAAGATGGGCTCTTATAAAAAATCTATTTTAATATTTTCTTATTTTTAGTTTTTTATGACTTGTGCAAAATGATATGTCTACTACAGGTTAGTGTTTTTTATATTTGACAGTGTATGTCATCTTGATTAATTAATGGTTTTGTAGGTGGAATATTCAGATTGTACATTCGATTTGATGAGCACTATAATGTGAGACCACCAGAGGTGTGCTTTCACACTATACCCTTCCATCCTAATGGTAAGTCACAAACATCTTGAAGCATGTTTTATATTGTTTCTTAGATGTGTAAATATGTTATATCTTACATCTGGTTCTAAAAAATTACATTTAATTCACTGGTTTAGTGAAACCAAGTGTTTACATTGGTTGCATTGGATACAAAAAATCTTTTTTCCAGTAAGTGAAGTCAAAGTTATATATGATATACTCAAAAATTTACAACTTTTCTTGGGAAGGTTTTTAGACTGAAAGATCTTCCTTTGTACATCAGTGATTTGAAAAAAAAAATTGTCCACTATTTTGGTCAATTCATTGGCATACAACACATAATTGGTTTCAGTTGATGTGATTACTGGCAGACCTTGCATAGATTTCCTGGATGACTATACATTATGGAAGGACACCTACACCATAGGTTACATACTCATGAATATTCAGGTAATAAAGGCATATTAAAGTGGAAGAATGTACAGTCAAGTGTCACAAATTATTTTCTACTTTATTGACTTATATTATTTTTATCATTTCAAAATTATTAGGTATCACTGCAAACATATGTAAATCAAATCACCTTTTAACATAACTTTAGAAATCTCTGACGTCATGCAGTATTTTTCTCAATTGTGTACACTGTTGATATTTTAAAGATAATTTTTGCATTTTGCTCAATTTTCCCTCAGTTATTGCTGTGCAATCCAGTCATAGAAAATGCAGTCAATTTGGATGCTGCTGATATGCTCATAACCTCCCCACACTCCTACAGACAGATGGTGCAGGACTGTGTGGCTGCTAGCCAGAGAGTGGATGGTTAGTGCAGAACATGAGAAAGATAGCTAACTTGGTTTTGCTGCTTACAGATTTTAGTATTCTGATTTTGTATAAAGTGTCTTGGAAATCAACTACAGGTCTGGAGTGCCCCTTACTTGCTGGCAGTGTTTTTAAAAAGCTATGGGTAGTAATTACACTTGCCAGTTAGATTTTGTACGAAAACATAAATTTGCACTTTATTAAAAAATGTCTTGGATATATTGATGAAACAATCAAGGAAAATTCTCATAAATTGCTGAAATTGCTTAGTACAAACTTCTTTGATACAATAAAACCAAGATGGTTGTATTTATTTGTAGCTGGTCTTAGTCCACACTTGGATCAGGACACCAGAGTGAGGTTTGGTCCAACAGAGGTCACTGACACCAATCCACAGACGGGCAGCCAGTCTATTTCCCTACGGAAAGCAGCAAGGATATCATTTGATGATTATCTTACAACATGGACTGGAATAGCAACTTCAAAGAACAATTTTGAAGAAAAAAATCCATGTAAGGTTCTTCTTTAGTAAAAAGAAGTCAAACATACCGACTTTTACACCATGCTACCTGAACTGAGAACTAGTGTTTAAAATCAAAGAAACAGCAATGGACTGAAGTACTCTGAGTCAACTTGGTAAATTATTTAATAATTATTTTTTCTCATTTCTAGTATTGGAAGCTCTCCAAGAAAACCCAAAACTTCAAAACATTCATTATGGTCTGACACTTCAAGAACTGGAAGAACAGATGAAAAGACAGCTTGACGAGTAAGCTTCATAATAATTAATATACATTTGTCATTCAATTACAATAGGAAATTAAAATGTTTCAGTTAAATCTCATTCTTAAAAAGTAAGATTATTGAATTACTGGGGATGGACTTGTAGTATCAATAGTGAGGATTTGAAGACCTATTAAAAACATGCTTTTCACACAGTTGTATTCATTTATTTCAGACACAGTATGCTCACTTATGGGAAGTTTAAGAAAAAACAAAGTGAAGAAGAGGAAAAAGCAAAGAAATTAGCGCAATTAAATAAAATAAGAAAAATTTACCTTCCAAGAAGGACTCCACCTCCTGGTAAGGATATCATCATTGTACTAGCTTCTAAAGGACAAATAAATTTGCTTCTATTATGCTTGAATTGCATTTCTAAGACCATTTCATTAATGTTTCACATTTGAAAATAATGCAGATAATGCTAAGAACATCTTCATCTCACTTCTCTGTAACTTTCAGGTTCTACTAGTCCCAGTTTTCCCAGAAGTGCAACAGGACGAGTAAGTCAAGTATCAACAAATCACCATGGGCAGTTTTCCCCAAAGAGCCCTAGACATTTAGACCCTCCCATGGCAGTGACTGGGGAGAACCCCATAGGAGAGGCTTGGGAGCATGAGGTAGACGACTTAGTGGCATGGACTATGAAGTTGGATGAAGAAGCTCTGTGATAATAATTGAAAAAATGTAGATAGATGGACCCCCCCATAAGACAGCCATGGCCCATACAGTCACTATTTGCTGTGCTTATATATCTTCCACCAGGCATAAGTGAATCAGACCCCATTCCCATTGACATGCCATCGGTGTCACCAGGAGGATTGTTAATCTGTGTAGCTAATTGCTCTCATCAAGAATCCCTGCAGAGTTAGGTCAATCCATGTCAACCAGTGAGTCTATGTGAATGGGTCCCAACTCTGTAGTTATTCATTTTCAAGAAAAGTGAGTAGTACTACATGCATGTGACTAGGATACTAGGTTATGCAGGATATGAAATAATTGGGTTTGCTGTTTTATACCCAACTGAAGACTGTGGGAAAATATACTTTGCATCAAAATGCAATAAGTCAGAAAATACTGCATCAGTAATGTTAAGACAATGCTACTTGTTGACTAAGACCCCATTCCCATAGATATTTAGATCGATCTATCCTCCTGAGGAGTCTCACTAGATTGGTGTCAGCTTAACCCCCAGGGAGTTAGGTCGATCCAAATGGATCGATCTAAATCTCTGGGAATGCACTCTAAGCTCCTGCTGAAATTCTACATGGGGACGTCTGTCATGTTCAGATTTTACTGTGATATTTTTTAAGATACTTTTTACTGAGAAACACATGATTTGATTCTAATAAAATGCAGAGAAGATTCAATTTGACAATAAAATATTTACTTCATTTTTCTGAATTTTTACAAATGATGAAATTAAAAAAAACATTTTATCAGAATCTCTGTGAACTCTTTCTATATGAAAGCACACTGTGAAAAGTCATGAGACCCGTAAATTGACAAGTTGATCTCCCTTTTTGAAGAGTCCACTGGAACAAGGTTGCAAAAGCAACAGAGTTATAAATCAGATCTCTTGTATTCTGTGGCTTCTTTTTTTTTCTTTACTAAACTGATGTCTAGAGTATAATATTTCTAAGATCAACAAACTATCACAATTACTAATTTTAATGCTTGTATAATACATTTTTATGCACACCTTACTTATACATTAAAACTATAATTGTTTGTAAAGTAACTGAAGCAACATAAGTAACCAATGATACCTGAGCCTTGATAACAGAAAGACCTATTGATTGGCATTATTTACCCACTCAAGCAGTGATGACAGAATTTTTAAATGCCATTAAACAAAAAATAATGCTTTTTGACAATTTCATCCAACTGAAACACTCTTAGTGTCACACAGATTTTTGATGCTATTTTCTGGAATTGCTAGTGAGGTTGAGGAACATGACCATCTACATAGAAGTTTCTAGTTGCTGATGGAAGAGTCAATTCCATTCCTTCCATTTCTTTAGTTAATATAATTTGGCAACCTGAAAAAGTAAATTAAAACTTTGTGAGGTTCCTCTTGCATGTAAACTGTATAAAACACACATGCTTTATTTGAAAAAAATAAAATGCATTCTTTTTTATGATCAAAATTAAACATCAACTGGCTGGTTGAACAGCATGTTTTTTAATGTTATGACATTACATGATTCAAAATGCCAAAGATAAATAAACATACTGATCAATGTTTGCTGGAAAATAAATACAAAATTTACTGTTATAAAATACTAAGAGTTAATTCTTTCATAAATGCTTGTTAATACATTGAAATCACACGGATATCTTTTACCTAATCTTGAATTTTCTTTTAAAAAAGGTGCCATGTCCAGCATGTCATCCTCCCTGAAACATAAACATTGTTTACACTGACAAAGACAAACTCAAAAACAAGATTCCTGTTGCTTGGTATTTTTAAGTACACATTACCAAAGAACTAAATTTAAAAATCTTATGTGAGAGTAATGAAATAATACACTATAAAACTTACTTTTCATCTGGTTCTGGTAAAATATCTAAATAATCATCATGCACATAAACATGGCATGTGCTGCAGGCTAGGGAAGCTTCACAAGCACCTACAAAAAAACAAGAAGACCCTTCTCACATAAGTGGTATACTTTAGAGATAGTCTGTACTGGGGCACTTAGTAAACTGGACTATCTCACAAGATAAAAAGTTAATATGGAAAACTAACCTTCAATTTCCATGTTGTATCTTTTAGCAAGGTATAGACAATTATCACCAATTTTGCCTCTGATGGGATTCCTATTTCCTTTCTTGTCTATCACCACAATATTGACCCTGTAAGGTAAATTATAAATTCTGTGTATAATGTTACTATATGACATGTAATTTATAAGGTGCATACTAAAAAAAAAGATATATTCACAACTGTCATACTCACACTTCATCTTCAGACTTTGGGTCCTCCCATTCATACTCTCCATGTAGCAGGGGACCTGTGTAATATGTAAGAATATATAATATGTAGAGGATACCAAGAAGCTTAAAATCAAAATCTGATACTTAATGTCTATCTTTCACTGATGGCCATCTAGTGAAAGTAAATACTTCACAATTACAGTCAGATTAGTGGTTAATTTAGACAGTTGTCCCATTTTTTTCATCCTTAGGTAATCTACAATCATTTGATTTTATCATATGTTCTGTAAACTCACAACATATACATATATACTGTTACTGTTATAAGTATGTATGCTGCAGGGCCAATTTTTTCAATTTGCCAATTTCATACTGAGTATATATATTACCCTACTTAAGAAATCTTCAAACAGAAATTTAAACTATGTGGTCATGCCCAAACCTTATACTTTGTGACAAATCCCATGTGTATTTCACTATATTTCAATTTGAGAGTTGAAAATCTATTGGGCAACTACAAGCTCATGTTTAATACTGACAGTTTGTCACTGAGACTTTCCCAAGTCCTCCAACGGCAATCAGGTGTTTCCATCATATATTTGGTATAGACAGGCCTCAAGACCTGACTCAGGGAATCCAAACATCAGATTTACTGGAGGATGTAGCCCAGGTAGGTTTACTCAGTTTGATGTTTTTCCAAAGTTAGCTTCTGTTTAAATAGGGTTTTCATGGTTATTTTTTGAGATTCTGTTTCACAAGCAAACCTTAATTTGGACTTATGGTCTATTCAGAGTTATATCAATTTAATTCAATTTTTTGAAAAAATAATAATTATATTTATTTATTTATTTATTTATTTACTTATTTATTTTTTTATGTAAGATTCTGTTTTATTTACTTATTTATTTGTTTTATGTAAGATTCTGTTTCACAAGCAAACCTTACTTTGGACTAATGGTCTATTCGGAGTTATATTGATTTAATTCAATTTTTTAAAATAATAATAATTATTTTTATTTATTTATTTATTTATATTTTATGTCAGACAAGTGCAGTTTTCAGAAGGTTTTAAGGTTTAAAAACCAGGTTGATTGTAACCAAATGTGGTGACAGTTGAGCGTGGATGAAGCAAAAAATTAAAAATTCTGTTTTTAAAAGTACTAAGACATGGATTCTGTGCTAGATGAAACCACAGGCACTTGTGAAGGTGTGTTACTCTGTCAGCGTGCGGTCATTACGAAACGCTTCAAATATTTTACCTGATGCAGTTCGAAAGAAACGTGATGGGCTAACGACGTCAACCCTCTGTTTCCTAAGAGTCTGCTTCTGTGACGTATTCCGATATTTTTTAGATGTAAAGGCAGAACAAAACGACCTCAATGCGCACATTTTACAAGAAAGTCCTTCAGCTGAGAACCTTATCATGGGCGCAGCCATTTTTGTTTACAAATGCCTTATTCAAGACTTTAGTTTCGTATCTGAAACTAACTTGGAATAAAGTGCTAGCTCTATCGTTGAGGATTTGGTGTCCAACAATGTACGCCACATTGTGGAGGATGTTTTCCCATCATCCAAAGATAAGAAAGGGACACCACAAAAGTTAAGAATACAGGTGACCATCAGAAATTTTGTTTATGAAGTTCTAAGTCCAGATGGCCAGGTTGGTATGAGGAATATTAAGTTATTATCAAGTCAACTTGAGATCAAAATCCAAGATGGCCGCTGCAGGTTTAGTTGTTTGGTGCAATGTTTGCATATTTCTTTTGGCTTTGCTATCTGAAAGGACTTGTTCTACACAAGATAAAGAATTTTCTCCCGGTGCTACGGAGTCTGACGCCCTCAAGTTACGAAATGAAGGATACACAAGTATTAAAACTCCTTCATATTCTAATGAGGACGAGTGGACGTATGCAAATTCAGGAGAGCAAGTTGATCCTAAGAAGATGCTAATGGAAGGAATTAACCTGCAATGGGAGGCACGGAAACTTATTTCTGCCTTTAGGAACTTAACCAACGAGGAAATGGGAGTAACATACCTGCAAGTGAGTGAATAGTTTTATTATATGATACATATCATATGACATTTCACTTATTTTGATGTAGTGACTAGTCGGCCGTGATGAGTGTATCGTTTCTAAGTATCATCACTGTATGGTGCTTATTTCNTCTTCATGGGATAAATGCTCTGATTTTACTGTCAAATCGACTTCATAGGATAAATTGCGACTTCATCTCCACATAAGATATTGCCTGCGACTTCATGGGATAATGGTGAAATAGTACCTGTTGTTGGCCCAACGCTATGAGAGAGAACGTTTTTGAAATATAATGTTTTTGTACTGTAAAAATTATCCAAAAAAGGTAAACTGTACGTTTTAATTAACATGTATGACTGAATAGGGTTTCTTTAGTGGTATTGGATGCATGTTTTGAGTAATTTTAAAATACACAGGCGTATGTAGGTGAGGATTCAGTATTTCTAAAAATCAGTACATTATGGGACATTATGGTCAGCGTTGAAGAAAAGGGGGTCCAGACCCCCTGGGCCCTCCCTTCCCAGATCCGCTTGATGCATAAAACTAATGGATCAGGTAAACCAGGCTATGAAAACATAATTTACGCATAGGTTACCGGATTATAAGACTAAGGGGGGGGGTAGGCCTATTCGTTGTTTAGCAGCCTAACTAACGTTTTTTTTTTTTTTTTTTTTTTTTTTTTTGACCTGGGGGGTGGGTGTCCCTGGGGGTGGGACACATATATATTACCGTAATTTTTTTATCTCCCCCTAGACCATTCGAATTAGGAAAATGAGGTCTTTGGGATGGGGGGGGTACATTAGGGTGACTTGGGGGGTGGCCGTCCCTAGGGGGGGGGGGG